>NCKV01001003.1:0-12342 GCA_003675905.2 Leptotrombidium deliense
TAGGGGAGGTAGTTTGAGTGCTTTAATTGAAGCAGACATCGATTATAGACGTTTTAAGTAACTTTTGAATGTTACTCTTGATTTAGGACACCTCTCAATTAAGGAGAGTTGGAAGCGAAGCATCGGTGTCCAGAATCGAGAGATTTCATTCTATCAGCGAATCGAGATCTGTTCTGTTGGATGAGTCAGTCTTCCTTAGTCTGGTGAGACACTCCTTTTGTGCATGAGTGCGTCAGTAAATATTTTGTGCGGAAACTCTTTTCTGCCTTTTGTTACTCTTGTCAGCACTTTCTGTATTTCAAAAATCGAAATAAAGTGTATAAACTTGTGATGCGAACCGATTTAATTACATAGAAATTCAACGAAATCTTACCTCTCAAAAGGGACACTTTCAGTTAAGGACGTGACAGCATTTCTCAAGCCCGACAATATTAGTGCCTTTTAAGACAGGACTCTTGCACTTTTTGACTGTAACACGCATTAAAACAAACGATACTTTAAAGTAGAGTCAAACCCCGTTCACTGTCGAAAGTTACTGATATTCAAATTTTGTTTACTCAGCACTTGCAAAAATGCAATCATCCCGCAACATTTAATCAAAATATTTTTAGAACTTTTGAACTCTTAAGAGGAACGTCCATATCTGAAAATAGAAAGAAGAGTAGCACATCTCTCAAATCAAGAATCGGAATTCCCTTGGTTCAGGCTCTATACAGAAAATTTCTACTTTTAATTCGAAAGCACTTCAAAACAGAACTCAAATTAAATTATTGGTGCTATATATCGTCTAAACAGAGCCAGAAACGACGAATTTGGACGCAATCACGAGCACTCACTCAAATTTTAATTGACCGGCCACATCAGTCGGACGGGACACTCCGTTTGGTAACCAATGCAGTGAAAATATTGTGCAGAAACTCTTTCCTGATTCTTTACTGCTAGTAAAAAGAAAACTTGTGAAATTTTCATTTATTGGTATGCAAAGCTTGAATCACTTCGGAACAGAGAATGCCAATGCTTCATCCTTAAACAGTTGCGAAACAATGTCGGCTGTTGACGGCCGTAAAATTTAACACTTGTTTAACAACGACAAACGAACGCAGAGAAATTAATTTGAAGTGGACACTAATTACAGACTATTTTGGGAATGTTTAGTAACTTTCGGTTAAGGACACCTCTCATATCCGGACAGTTTGAGGTGAAACATTTGTGTCTTTAATCGAGAGGTTTCACTTTACTATGAATTATTTGTGTTTTAATTTCATCTCACTTTTCATTGTCATGTACAAATGACACATTAATTTAATGTAATCAAAACATTACAACTGCACATCTTTGTTTGAACACTTTACCTTCAAATTGCATGCATTAAAACTTATGTAAAACTTTTTATTTCTGTGCGACAATTTTTGGGTTTAGTAGGCGTTAACATCTGAAGGCAGATACGTCTTTTATTGAACTTTCTCATACTTCTGAGCCTGAATTGACTCAAATAAACAAATAATTATTTTCGAAATGAAATCAAATGAAACAAAGCTCAAGTTGAAATTGATTATCATTTGAGAATAATTCTAAACGATTACTGCAGAAATTCAAACAGTTCTAATACCCTGATTCGAAATAGGCGCGTTGAGGCAATGCTTTTGGATGTGAACGAATGATGCGACACGGCAGTGATCGTTGCTACGATCGTTTGTCTTGTTCTATGTTTTAAGAGTCTAGCCGATAACTGAGGCTGAGACAAGTGTTACTCATTCTCAATCATCGCAATTTAAGCTATGATTCTCTGATTTAAACTTCTGCAAACCTTTAGATAATGTCTGTCAATAAAATGGGTGCGTACTTTGGATGACTCGCAATTGTCAGACTGTTTCTGTTTTTAGGCAAATCAGGAGAAGAGGTGTTTGTAATCGCAAAGTATGATTACACAGCACAAGGAACTCAAGAGTTGGATCTGAAAAAAAATGAAAGACTCACACTCCTAGATGACAGCAAACACTGGTGGAAAGTCTTAAATAGCAAAAATGTTTCAGGATTTGTCCCTTCGAATTACGTGAAGAAAGAAAAGCCTTCGATTTTTGATAGCATTCGTAAAAAAGTTAGAAAAAGAAGTGATTCAAAGGGAAGTTGTTCTCCGATATCATCTCCTGTGACTGCAAAAACAGTCGACATAAACATTAATGGGTCACCGAAGGTGCGCTCACCGCTTGACGAACTTTCAGGAGCAGTAGGATTCAACTGTTCTCCACTTCCGAAAAGCATTGCTTTTGTGAAATATAATTATGAGGCTCAACAACCCGACGAACTTTCTCTAGTCAAAGGCAGCACAGTTGTTGTCTTGGAAAAATCAAGCGACGGTTGGTGGAAAGGTGAGGCAAATGATGTTGTTGGTTGGTTTCCATCGAATTACGTACAAGAAGAGTCACAAAAAGATTACTGTGGTAGAAGTGACACTACGAATGATAATATCAGAACGGAAGAACAAGCCAGTTGTTCCAGTGGTGTCAACATTAAAAATGGATGCTTTTCGCCAAAATGTCACGTTGCCGAAACAGTAGTTGCACTTTATTCATTTGTGTCGCAAAACGAAGAAGAACTTAGTTTTCAGAAAGGAGAACGACTCGAGATTCTGGATAAGCCATTAAATGATCCTGATTGGTGGCTTGTAAGAAACAGTGAAGGTTTATCGGGTTTAGTACCAAAGAACTATGTTACTCGGGATGACAACAATTTGGATTCCTCTCAAATCGGTAGTACGCAGAAAGAATTGTCAAAGTTAGTTTTGGAAAACGAGTCACCTCTCTCTCGGAATCATAAATTCAGGATTCCGAGAGAAAAAACAAATCTAAGTGAGAAGCTTTGGTATTTTGGATCAATATCTCGAAGTCAGTGTGATCAACTGCTGAATGAAGCAGGAGATGACGGTGACTTTCTTATCAGAGACAGTGAAACCAATGTAAGTTTACTCCAATAATATTGCATTCTATGACACATTGAATTGCAGGCGGGAGATTTCTCAGTTTCGCTGAAGGCACCCGTGCGTAACAAACACTTCCGTGTGCACTTCGACAACAGTATGTATTGCATTGGGCAGCGAAGATTCACCAGTTTAGAAGAACTCATCGATCACTATAAGAAGGCACCTATTTACACAAGTCCGAAAGGCGAAAAAATGTTTCTTATAAAAGCGTATACACGACCTCTATAATGCAACTAATTTATTTAAGACTGTAAATAGCGAATTGCAGGTTGCTTCTAAGTCAGTCAGAGTTGTTTAATAGTTTGCGTAATACTTCAATACTCAGATTTGCTTTTAGTTGAGTAGAAATAGTAGGCATCTATTTTATGCGACATTTTCTAGCATTTATTTATCAGTTAACTTTGCTAATTGTGTATTGAATACTTTTGTAACAACTAATAGACAGTGGCATAACATTAGCCTATGAGTCGGAAAAATGAATAGGTTCGTTTTCATCGTAAGTTTTCGATTGGTACGTATCCCAAAAAGAACAAAGCCGATTGTCTTCGTTTGCACAGAACAGTCTGAAGTCTTTGAGAACACGCCTCTGAAAAGTTTCATCTCCAGTCGCTGGTGTCTTCCATCGCTTCGTTATCATATAATTCCACGACCACAAAAACCCAATCTTTAATATCAATTTAATAAAACGTACTGCTTTCAGTAGTGCTTACTTTGTTGTCCGCTCCATTTTCTTTTTGTTTGCAACCACTGAAATGACGTGTGATGTATTCCTCGTGTGAACTGCAGCATACTTGTTCTGCCTAAAACTCATTTAATTTAATCGCATTCAAAGGAATAATAAAACCTGAGTTGGTGTTGATTGACTCAGTTTCCTGTTCGGAATCAATACAAAAATACTGCCAGAGACGTGCACATACTGTCGCTGTCCTTCATGTGATATGTCATAAAAGGGTACGAAACCGAAAGCTGTCAGAATTTTTTCCTGGAACCGCAGAATTCGGTCGTCTGAAAATGAACTCAGTGATAAGCAATCTTCGACTTATACAAACCCGAAAAATAACTAAGAGCCAAGGAAGGTAAAGTTTGTAAATTGAGTGGAACGAAAATTGGCCCTCTCAATGGGTCAGATTTTCCAGAAAATGGCAATGCAAAAGGATCACTTGGTATGGGTACCAAGTGAAGGGCAGGACTTGCTTTTCTAGCCCACGTTTGGACAGCATCGGCTATTTGGTTGCCTGTTGCAACCATCCATTCAAGCGTAAGTTCGAATGCTTGTCGTGGATCGTAAACACTTGAATACTTTACATGAACCCACTCGGGACGATCACACCTCGAACTAACTTCGAATTCCAATATTGCGTCATTGTAATTAAATTCTGCAAAAAAATTTGTTAAACGATAAATCAAAATTAATTAAAGAACCTGTGGTTTTCCCAGAAATTATATCAGTCTCTTCAACATCGCAGTCTATTTCATTTAAATAATTGTTCTTAGAAATGAGTTCAACCTCAAACCATTCTTTTCTAAACGTTTCCAAGTCGCAGTAAAAATATTGAGAGTTTTTCTCACTTTTTTCTCTCGTTTTGTCACATATATAATACAAATAAAAACCGTATTTGAACGATTGTTTTTTGTCGCCAGATGCGTGACAAATTAAACCATCTTCGAGGACATCTTGAAAAAGATTGACTGCTTGTTTTTCTGAATAAACGCCGTCAATGTTTGCAATCGCCCAAATTACAGCTTCTGTGCCAATAAATGTGTGCGGCGGAAGACCTCCTTGTTTATTTAAAAAATAAAAACTGCAAAAACAATATCAATAATCATTCATTTTCATTTAATACAAACCTCGATGTTTTCATTCCATCAATAATTTCTTTTTTGGAGTTGTTGATGCTTAGTTTTTTAAATTCGGTCATTGATGTCTCCGATGGTGATTTCGACTGAATATCAGACTGAAATTTTATTAGATGGGACAACATATTATCATCTTTTTGCTTTTCATTCATTTTACTTTGAACTTTGTTTTTTAGTCTGTCATGATCTATACTGCTGCCAATTCGGTCTCGAAAAGAGTTTTCTGTTTTCTGAACAGAACAAGACTGCGTAAAACTGTTCCTTCGATGCAGTGTGTCATGGTTTTTCAGAAATTCAGCTTTGCTCCACTTTTTACAACAGGTTGGAGGACGTCTTATTTTGTTAATTACTTCCATGAACTTTAAAAATCCATCTTCAAGAGACACTGAATCTGATTTCTTCAATGCAGAATATATGTCACATCGAAGAAACTGGGAACAAGATTTTTCATTCAAATTTAAGCTTTCAATGATTTTCTTAGTCGACTGCAACATTGCAGGCAGTAAAAGGAGACGAAACCTCCAAAATTTAAGACTTTCCATCAGTTTATATTCGCCTTCTCCTCTGAGGCAAATATAGCTGTCCAAATAACTCCAATTATAATTTTCCAATCTTTCGCTAGAAAAATCAACCCACGAAACAGTATAAGTTCCATTGTCAGGGGCTTGGAAACGGTAACAGTAACGAATATTGCATGTTTGATAAGGATGACGAGGTCTGTATTGAGTTACTTTAACTTCAGAACTTTCCAACTCTAAAATGTGAAATATACGTCCGATGCTTAAAGTGCGTTTTAGTTTATTTGCATGTTTAGGTTCAAACGGAACATTACTTTGCGATATCTGTGATTGTATCAAGGAACTTTTTGGGTCCAGAATTATTTGAAAACCTTGCTGCAATCTTTGACAAATGAGTTCATGAAAAACTTCTTCTATATCTAACGCTGAAATACGTCGATTATCTTCTTCCCCTCCATAATATTTTCTGTGAAATAAATCCTGATCCTCTAACGACAGCGTATAATCCGATAACACAAAGTCATTTTGTAAACTAATTACATCAGGGAAAAAATCCGTAGTAATCGGAAGACAAGCTGGTTTTACTAAAGACTTCCAATCAACGCCAGTAGTAATGGCTGGTGTCCATTCTTGCTCACCAGTTGCACCCCAAACCCACGTCAAGCTCTTATCAGTGTGTGGATCTGCAGTCAATATTGACGAAGTTGTTCTGTGATTTGTACTTTTAGGTCGAAATTGTTCAACATTGTGACTAATAACACCTTGAGCCTTTGGACTCAGTTTTCGGTCATAATTTTGAAACGAAACATCTGCATATTTAACGTGAGATACAGATACTCCTTTTTTATAATTCACTTGATCGGATATATCACAAAAACTTGCTCTACTTAAAGCTGGGTTAACACACACTTCAGAAGGAAGCAAAGTACATGCCGTATTTTGAGGTACAGCCTGATAGTGATGCTGTTGCATAAATATACCAGTTGGTCCTAAAGGAAAGACGTGTGTCCAACGACGTCTATTTGAAGTTAGCTTAATTGTGAGATGAGATGGATCGAATGGATTGATTAATGCTTTCGGTCGTGATAGTAGCATCGTACTATTTTGTATACCATTATGTCCACGAAGAATTAGATCATCTTGCGATTCAATTTTTGTCCTAATTTCTTTAGATATTCATGAATATTAATAAATCGTTTAACATTAATGAAGAACAACATACCTTTGCTACCTTTACTCTCAATAGACGTTGAAAGTGCGGACGGAGCAATAACCAGTGAACTGTTTACACTGGGTATTGACATGTTTTCGGATTTGGCATTTCTGGAACCATAATCAATTGTAACAATGTCTTCCGTATATTTTTCAGTGAATGCGTCAGAAATACGCCGTGAATTCATTCTGCTTATTGCATCTCGCTTATTTGTCGGTGACGTCGCCGACACTCTTCTACGAGAAGACGGTTGACATGTGCTGAAGTAATCATACATTTAACACTAAAACACAACAAAAGAACTTACTAAGTTGTATTTGTCATGTGTGAAGGAGACTTAAATACCATTGAGTCATATTCATCAAAATTGACAAACGGAAGCATATTTCGACAATTTTTGGTATTATTTTCCCTACTTGGTGAGCGCAACAACGCCTGCTTTCTTTTAGTGTCTTCAACCGTCAACAATATATTTGGCATTTTGATTCGAGGCACAAAATTAGAAAAATTCGTTTGCTTCGATGACGAATAAAAACTTTAAATAAAGCTAGTACAGTGAAGTGTATTATATGTTGACTAATACCTCAAATTAATCCAATGTGGCATATTGTAAGCATCAGGACCATCGTCTTCGCGAGGCACAGACTGTTTTCCATTGAACTAAGTACAGTCAATTAGGAAATAGTAATTGCATTGCATATAACTATAATTCTTACCTTGAAAAGCGGAACAGCATGTAAAGGTTGTTCACCAAGACATACTAAATCACTTCCTATTCCATTGTCAATTATCCGTTGTTTAGTAATATTTGTTAAATCAAAGTCCACTTCAAACACCCCAACTCCAGGAGAAATGACAACTGAGAGTTGTCCAGTGCGATCAAAGCTACGATCCAAATAGTGTTTCTCGAACACTATTACAAAATCAAATGAGTTTTTTTCACACATACACTCATACCATTTAATGCTATGTTTAGAACTTCCAAAAAATTTCCTTGAGATGATGTAGAATTGAAAGCTCTCGGAATGTGAACGTTTTCTTTTTCGTGATACTTCAATACTTCTTTTTCATATTCATTAAAAAGTTTCTTCAGCAATATTAGAGTCGAAGACCAGTCATCCAGGCGTTCATTCTGAACAGCCACACGGTAGAAGTCTTCGTAGTATCTGCCTTTGTGATCTTGCTGCAAACAAGGGCGCATAAATTCAGGAAAAGCTTCAATTTTATTCGCATCGTAGAATGTTCGTGAGAAAAGAACAATAGTCACATCGTGATTGCAGTTACATCGTTTCCATTTCTCAAATAAGTTGGCCAAAAAACCATCAACAGCTTTTTCAAAGTAAAGATCACCATTGATATCGAAATCCCACATTTCAGAACTCATTTGCAGAAAAAGGTAAACCATACTAGAAGACGATCGGTACACTATTTTAGTCTCATCGTTCACATAACCGGACGCAACTCTTTCTCCTTGTGACCACATCTCAAAAACACCGCAACGAATACCATTAATTTCGATTTTCTTGTTTAAGTAAACACAAGTATTTGACAGATGTTTTTTTAAGCGCCACATATCACTGCGCGACAAATACTGATCTTTGAAAAACATTTCTACGGAATCCAAGCTCACATCTTTTGGATTCACTACATTAACGATCACATCGCAGTAAGTTCGTAATTGAAAATTGGTTGCTATTGATTGTTCAATGCTGATTGTGGGTTTGTCTTTTTGTTGGAAGTCTTTTTCTTCTGCAAAATAAGTAATCTGCAGGAGAAGACGGCTAAAGAACATTAACAAGTTAGTAATGAGTGAGCAAAAGGTAGGCCTCACCTAAACTCATCCTCCGGAGTGTATATCTCAATGACATCTCCAAGTTTAATCGCAGGGTAGTCCTTCTCGGAAATAAGAACTTCTTCCTCTGCAAATAAAACACAATTGTAATTCAATTCAGTTATTAGTCAAAAAACGCACGGCTGAAGTTTTTTTGATGGATATTCAGTTTAAATGTCTTCATAGTTGTCACGGCGATTGTTTACAAAACGAACACCGCAGTGAATCGTCGCACGTGTGCTTCTGTTGACTGCAGTCACTGTCAGCTGTTCTGCTCTCAGCGCAGCAGTTCACAGTTCTCACTCAAGAACACTGAGGATCGAAGAGAAACGATGCATGTCACTAATCAGTACACAATGCGTGTTATACATACACGCGCCCTGCTCTCAGTGAACCTGTGATTGCGAGTTTTCAAAGCCGTTTAAATCTTTCGTTAGTTCATCGCATAAAACAAACTTCAATTTTTCATTAATGTTCTTCGCTACATAAGTTATAGTAATCACTTTTTTGTAATTGTTTCGCATTGGCATTAATAATATTTGTTATTGGTGACAATGATATATATCCTTAATCATCTTAGTGACCACTGAGCTCAACTTTATATTTCTTCCCTGTAAGTCTGCTAACCACTCTGTGTAACAAATAATTTTGTTTCGTAATTCGCGTTTACTGAGCAATATGTTTAATTGTGATTGTATTTGTGTTTCAATCGATTTGCAGTGAAACCTTGGCTCCCAATCCTTCGACGAGTATACACAACTCGTATGTATGTTTAGTTATTTGTAATGTTTTCATCAATATTCAGAAAGCATATTTCCATATTACCGTGAAATGAAATTGCAATGTTTCTAGCACCAACTGATTGAAAATGTTTTTCATGGCAACCAATGCTTGAAAAAATATGCCACCTTTAAATTAAAAAATTTCATCTTTTAATTGATATAATTTTAGTTAATAATGTCTGATAAAAAAGATTTGATTTGCCTGAAAATTTGTTATATTTTGTTAAGTAAGCATGATACAAATACGGAAACATTAGCTCCGGATATAAACATAGTTTCATATGCCGCAGGTAAAATTAATTATATGCAATTTTTGGTGCTTAACTTATTGGTGGTCTTATTTATTAACTATTATCTGTAAGTGTACATTTTGGACACTACTGATGCTAATTGATTTCGTTATTCTTGAAAAGCAGAATCAAGTAAAAATATGAAAATGGGAATTGTTGAAAGAAGTCGGTCTCTGGACATAAGTAGCAAGGAAATCAATCTTCAGTCGTCTCCTGAACCAAATTCAGAATATAATAAAAATTCTGTAACCACGAATGACCGCAATAAACGCCGGAATATTAAGTATTTGTCGGCAACAGATTCAAATCGCAAAGCAGGTAAAATAGAGAGTTGTCAGAATGTTGAAATAAACTTTTCATGTTTGTTGTTCATAATAAACACTTTATTTTTCGCACACGTTTTTCATTTTTAAATTGAGTGTCCGTCCTTATGTAGTATCACAGTGAACGATTACACTGACACCGTATGTTTATTTACATTTCAATCATTTATCGTTTCCACAGTTTCGTTTTGTTTAAGAAATTCAACTCCAATTCAAGCGATTCGGAATTTGTAAGCACTATCGTTAATGAGTGGATTTAAGCACAACCATTGATTCGATTGATGATTCCACGATTTCATAAGCAATCAATCAAATTTTGGTTCATTTTCGGGAAGTTTTACTCACTGCACCTATTTTATTATTTGCTTTCATAACTTTGTATATTAACGGCAGTAAAATTGCAATAATCTCTGTAATTAATATAACTTAAACTGTACACATTTCAGCCTCGATGTACAACGTTTGCAGTGAAGCAGATTTTTGCAAACAAAACGCACACAACAAGAAAGTGTACACAAAAATAATTTGGACCGAAAAATCAAAGTCACATCTTAACATTGGAGAAAAAGTTGCTCAGGTATTTTCACTTTTGCAATTTATTTATTTCTGAGCACTTTTGATATTTTCACGTTTCTCTGCTCTCACGAAGTTGCCTACTTTTTGTTATTTAATTGTTTCAAAAGTAAACTTGCAAAAGTTGCAATAAATGTTTGGTCGCGACGTGTGTTTGTGAACATGACATGTGAAAAGCGTTCGAGTGGCGCTTGCTCGTCTAATCGGCAATCGGATCGATAAAAGAACACTTTAATCACATCTAAAAGTGATTGCAAAAGCAGTGTTTGGCGTGAGTGCAAATGTGCCTTGCAAAGTTGTGCTCTGCGAATCTGTGAGTTGTACACTACAACTTTATGCTTGTACACAAACTTTGGTGTACTTATTTCCTTTTCAAGTGAATTATTGTGATGACAGTTTGAGTGATTGAATCTTAAGCAATGTCTCCCAATTATATGGATGAGTACAAAATGAAAGATGTGAATAGTTGTGTTTCTGGTATCGAAGAGAAAGGTGAGAACAGTCAAGCTTCAATAACCAGACAATATGCATTTGACATTCCTTCGAGTTGTGCACCTCCCAAACGCGCGACACCCGCGATCATTCTTTCGCCGAACAATTCATTCGAATCAAACAACACCCAAAAACTGCGACAAGAATTGTGGGCATCAAAGCAGTCAAAGCAATCCAGTCTAAATTCGTCGAGTCATTCTAATGGAGACATTAAAGGATATATAAGTCGTTCGAGAAAAAACTCCATTTTTGATTTAAAAGATAACACACGAAGAAAATTAAGCATTATTCCTCATGTGAGTATATCACAAATTTATGTTTACCTCGTGAAGGTTAAACAAAAGCAAATTATATTGATTTCAATAATACATCCTGGACAACTACCCCCCCCCCAAAAAAATCAAATATCACATAACACATCCACAAGTTTTATAAAGATCACCCTCTCTACTGCGTCACTCTTTGTTCACACTCTCCACAATTTCGAAGTAAATGGTTGTAAATTCAACTTTAGGACCTTTGTTCGACTTTTTCTACAACAAAAAAGCTTTTCAATCAATGAACACCGTTGTGCAAATCTCAAGAGAAACTAATAAAGTTAAAAACAAATAAAACGAAAAGTTTGTTAAAATGATATTTATAGCGACATTGTTTAAGATTGAAGAAAAATTGAAGAAAATTTCAGTGTTCAAAGTTTAAACTACCTTTTTTCCTAAATTTTTAACACAATCGGGCCCTTTTTTGGTTACATAAATACAAACATAATTGTCGATTATTTAGTACGTAAAATCCAAAGTCTGGCAAAAATGTTGTTGAAAGCTATTTCAAACTATGCGACTCGTTTCTAACAGTCAAATAAAGTACCTGTAAGCATATCAGCATTTTTTAACTTTAGTATACTTTATAGCGAACTTATGTTGTCGCAACAACAACCAACGTTATATGTTAATTTATAACGACATATCGGATAATATAAACTTAAAGTCAGTTCAGTTTATAATGACATGTCAGTGTTATGAGCCAGTACGATTAATTACAGCTACCGTAACGCATCACTTTATTGTGATATTGTTGTTAAATGTAAAAATGTCCTGTTGGAAAAAGCAAAGTTGGTCAATAAAAACGTGTCAAATCTGTTAAGATACACGATTTTATGTCTGTTGTTCATAAACCATTATTTGATCGGTATAACGGTATATTATAGCTAATATTCAGTATAATGCTCACAATAACAGGATTAAGTGCTTGTAAAATTTCATTACATAGCCAACAAATTATTCAATTTCAAAAAGTGCAGTTTCAAACCCCTGTATTATTTTCGAATAACAGAAGTAATGGAATGGAATTTTACAAATTGTAATGCACTTTTCCTGAATTTGCTCGAAACTTTGATTTTCAGTGTTTACACATACCGTACTGCGTCGAATTATACGACATGTCGTTAAAATCGAAACAGACCTATTTTCAGAAAAACACATTGAGG
>NCKV01001004.1:0-12335 GCA_003675905.2 Leptotrombidium deliense
GAATGAATGGTTTGCGTTTGCGATTTGTTGCATCGAGTGTTATGCAGTGTGGCAACAATTATGGACACTGTCCTTGCCGATTGAAGACGTGATGCTTGATAAACAATCGATGTCCTATATTTCGCGTGAGAATACAAATTTGAGGCAATTGTGGAAATGCTGGAAGTTAAAGCAATGGAAGCCAGTAACGCATGCAATACAAGGACGTGCAGAAAATTAAAAAATTGAAGCGTGAACAGAGATAATTGAGCGAAGGGTGGTCTCGTAGCGAAGTTGAATTTAATTTAAATGTTTAAATTGAAAACGAAGTGTTCGGCATAAGACGTTTGTTGTTGTATGTATTGTGAGCTATTGGAACGACTCCGGCACGCTAGCAGTGAGGTAAACCCTAATTGACGAGGCGCCGATTTGAAATATTGAAATATTCATATACACATTGAATTTAAATGTCGACAGAGTAGTTGTTTCGATATAAATGCTGTTCGATTTCGTGACTCTTTCTTGCAAATGTAATGTGAACATTCGAATATTGCTTTCGATGTGCTTTGCATGCATATTATTGAAAGCTATTCACGAGTTTGGAATTGCGGCCGTTTACAGTCAGAACGAACATGCATTGCACATCTCCGCCGTTGCTCTAACTTACATCTTCGAATCGCCTGCAATCACCTCTAATTTCTTCGATACTTTGTAAACTCGTTTCTGAATATGTTTGCGATGTGAGGCCACCAAACATTGTAACTTTCAGCGGCCAACACTGAAATACTTGCACATAATTATATTCTTGCCCTTTTCTCACCTCAACCTCTGCAAATAACAGTTTTCGTGAGCATTTCGCACATAATTTATGTATTTCAGAGCAATTTTTGTAACAAAACAAAACATTTTATGCGAGCTGCCAACGAGAACACAATTGCCGTTCCATTCGATGTGTTACAGACAACGATGACCGCAACTTAAACAGCTTTTCGTTAAAACCTTTGAATACTGTTCGCCTGTTTACAAGAGTCGTAACAATGACTTTCTTGACATGAACAATTGGTGCCGACCGCGCTTTGGGTGCACTGCTCTGTATTTATCTGCTTAGCAGTAATATTTATTATGTTCACACGAAGCATTTTGTTCTTTAAATTGATTGAACGTCTCCGGCAGACGAATAATGAGTGACTGTCACTTTTTGAAGCGCAAATCGTTGTCAATGTTTTCAAGTATTTTCAGGCTTGAAATTAAAATAGTCGAACTTGAATTTTACAAAAGTATCAATTTCTATGTTTACTGCGATATTTTTTGAGCGCACAGTTTTTACGAGATTTACTTTTCAGTGAAAGTGAAGTGAAAAGTAGAGTGAATCGAATAGAGTGAATCGAGTTCATAAAATATGGTGAACTTCTTGAGGAACGTAGACAAGCGGAACCAAACACATATTTCTTTACATTATTTCACTATTTTGCGAATCGTTCTTTGTTGAAGTAAACAGTTCTTTGCGCGTTTTCCGGCCTCAGTCCGCGCAGACTGCAAACGTGTCTTTCGTGTCTTTTAGAAAAGGAGCCTTCATTGAAATGTGAATAACGAACGAATACAGTTTCTCACCAAAATATGCATAAAGAACTTTCTGTGTTCGCTGTTAACGAAGCCTGCTTTCCATCGAATATTAGGCAAACGGCAAACAGCAGTCAATTACTTTTCGTTCATCAGCAACAATATTCAAATGTGACCTGCAGTCGATTACACATTGTTGTCAGAGAAAGTGCGTCGCTGGGTTTGGCTATCGGTCGACGTAGTCCATCGAACAATAGCTGTGACCATTGCGTCCCTATTAATAACATATCATTAGCTGTCAAGTATCGAATGACACACCTTGTCTGTAAATCCAGAAACGTCTGAATTAATGGAAGCAAATGAACAAATCATGCAAATCACGATTAACGCAAACAATTGCAGGCAGCAGATACGATGCACCTTGTACCTTGTTTCGAGTTTGTTTACTGCAAATACACCGAATTCCTCAAGAGACACTTCGGAGACACCTTCGCGGCTTTCGTCCATTAATTATAACAGAAAACGAGCCAACTTTGACAACAATAGCCTGGTTATGTGTATTTATGTAACACTTGTGCGCTTTCGCAGCAATCATTTCATTAATCAAACAGAGATGAAATAACAGAGTAGCGAGCGGACACCGCGGCTCGAGGCTGCCGTCGAATGCGGGGTGTATTAATCATAGTGATGACGCTTTGCTGCCGGAGTCTCGGTGCGTCAGTTGCAGCATTCACAGTGTTCGGTGACCACAGAAGTCTATCGCTATTCGACTGTTGGCATAAACATTGATTGTAGACTATTCACTATACAATATTTATGACAAAAGGTTGTACTCGCAACCCTGGGATTAAAAGCGATCGAAACGAGACTGGCCCCAGAATGGTAACCAAAAGTAACAAGAATGGTAACGAGCTGTTGAAAGGTGCGAAACAGAAGCTTCGCAGTCATCTTTGAAAAACTTTATGATTAATGTCTGTAAACTGAGTTCACTCTGCTTGTTGTGAGGTGCGTCTTTGCGTACAACTATTGTCATCCATAAAAATATTACCAGTGTAACTTCGTTGAATAAACCGGTAGTTGCCAACTCTTCGCACTCTTAGAACTGTTGGTGTGTTCGCGGTGCCGCCATTCCCGTCGTTCTTCGCTGATAAATGTGCAAACACTCTTTAATCAAAGCTCTTATTGCAGATCTTATTTAAGCAAAAATTTGCTTCAATTTTGCCTGGTCGCAGTATTCGCTCACGAATTTTCACTTTTCGGTGAATTCGCACAACTTTTTTTGATGCAAGCGTTGAAATGCAGCTTTCAACGCATTTCTCAGTCAAAAGTCGTCGATGAAAAAAGTTCTAAAGCAGTCAGTAAAATGCATGCCACGTCTATCTGTAATTATCACCTGGTTTTTGGAGCCAAATAAATGCTTAACGCATTTAAGTGCATTATTGAAAACAGTTTTCAACACCAGTTAACATAACTCGTAATAAATGCAGGTACGTAATGCAAAAAAAGCAGAGAACATTAAATTACACATAAATATACATAATACAGTGTAATAAACGTGTTTGTTGTTTGTAAGCGATGAAGAATACCCCACGCAAAGCAAAACGTAGTCGGCATTCGAGGTGTTATATGATAAACAAGAGGAACACGAATCTCCGTGGGCTGCGATGTTTGCAATGCTCACAAACAGGGTTAACAGTGTTCAGTGTTCACCATCCAACAGAGCTTCACTTCACTTGCATCAAAACGAACGCATCGAATGCATGCAATTATACTTTATAATCGCAGTGAATATTCGCACGATTTCTCCAATATTTCATTGATTGCAATATTAAAGTGCAGTTTCATTGAGACAACGGCGTCATATATCAAAGCATACATCAAACAAATTCCGTAAATAATCGCCTGTAACAACAATTTAATTTACGCTTTCAATTGCAATGAAAAATGAGAAGCTGACTGAGGCAGCATGTGTGTGTGTGCGAATTCATCGTTCTCAGTGTGATATCGTTCGTCTCGTGATTGATTCGCCGACGGATGCGTTGTTCGCGAAACACTACAAATATCCATATTTTTACATCCTTTTCTTAATTCACTTCTAAATATAAAATTATTTTTGCACTGCTAGGAGCGGCCGAGTAATGGATTCATCGTGATTTGGCAATGATCTCTTTTAGATTTTATCGAGTCACACATTTGCAGTAACTCCGCATCGCGGTACCCGAATCCAGCTTTTCTTTGAGCGCACACATCGCTCACTTAACCGTCGATTTGCAGACGATTTACACTCGATTTGTATTCTAAATATTTATTCGTTCACAACAAAAATAGTGCTAAAACAAACGTATAATTTAATTAATCGATTGCCATTTTGCTTACATCAATTTTCATAAAACTCAACGTTTCACATGAATTCCGCAAGCAAACTATGAATTTTAATATAAGATCAGTTCGAGTCGAACAAATTTAATGTATTCATGATAGCGAAATTGTTTTATGTGCTCACGACACAATCACGACCAAAAAACAGATGCAAATAACAAAATAGCGATTTCATTGCGTAACGAGAACACACACAAAAGATGATCGTTTGCAAGTGCATTTCAGAGACAGACAACAAGTGCTAACAAGTTGTACATTCTTCGTAGAAACGAGAAAATGTTCTATCTAACTTTGTTCGCAGTTTCTAACATTAGCAGTTCGAAGTTTGAAGTTTGAACAACTGTCTTCACATGAACTAACGATGCGTACGTTTCAATGAAAAACTAATGTTAGCATAGTTGTGACACCCTTTCGATTCGAAGATTTCGAAAACAATGTTTGTGAACGCGAAAGGAACGGACGCAGCGTGAGGTCACTTTTCAACGTACCGCACATGAATGCTTATATTTGATTTCGTTTTCGTTTGTGCTCCGATTTTGCGAACGTTTCATTCAATAAAACCGCAAACGAAAGACAATCCATTTCATTTGTTGCTTGCACCGCTTCGAATAAATGTTATTTTTTTCGATTTAATCCTTTGAAAGTCTTTAAATCAATTCCGACATTGAATGAACGCGTGAAACGTCTTTGTGTACGTTGTGCACGTTTGACATCTCACTTGTTTGCAGTTTGTTTGTGGTTTACGTTCAGTGTATACAATTCGCTAATCTTTGCATCTTTTGTAAGACTTTAAAATCGTAAGTTTTGTGAGTTCAAAAAACAAATATTCTCTCTTTGAAAGGCGGCATTTTTGTTGTTCAACGTTTTTTGTGCGAACGTAAAAAACAATTAAAATTATGCATGTTTCGTGTTGAGTACAGTGAGTGTATCACTATTGAAATGTCCGTTAATAATGTGTTCTCAGTGCGAACTTTTTGTTATTCTTTTATTGTATTCAACAGTTCGCCAAGTTTGTTTGCAACGTTGTTGGCGATGAACGCGAACTGAAAACATTTCATTATCCATTCTATTTATATTGATATCTTTCAATAAAACTCACGAATTTTCAGAGGCTTCTCAACATTTCGTTATCTTTTAATTCAATTCAAGCGTTCTCTTTAAAGAAAGTGTTGCTTTATTTCGCTTCGCAGTTTCTGTGAATACTTTGCAATTCGTTGATCACGGATTATACAAAGATACATATCTTTGCCATTTCGAATAATTTTTGAAGTGAATGCATTTGAAAGGCTTACAATGCAATTACCGAATAATCACGGCTATAATTTCTTAATGCTTCTCTTTTTCGGTTCGCATTTAATTACATGCATATTTATCGTAATCGTATTTGGCACGCAAACATTTCTTGCTGCTTAAAGTGATCTGTGATCAGTTTCTTGGCGAAATTTATTCGAAAAAAGTGTCGAATTCGGTGTTTTCCACTTGCATTGCAGGCGCTGCAAAAACAATATTCAAATTATTTGCTTCTCGAGAAGTATATTTATGCAAATATAGATTCAATCAATAAGACGTTAATGAAACCGTGATTACACTGTGATTACCGAAATGTTGAAGTGAGCGAAAAATACGGTGCGATCCAATTTGTAGTGTTTGTAAAAAATAGTTTCGCATCGCGATAAAAAACTGTTTTTAATAATTGTTTCCAAGCAAACGTGAACTGCTTTCATTATTGTTGCATAACTGGCGAATAACTCAGCACAAACTACGAATTAAATTATTCTCATTTGTAACTATTATTTATGCAAAGAATGTTTACACACTTTTTAAACAACAGTCTCTCGTACGCTAAAACATAATTAAAACAATTGTAATTGCAACGCCTCAGCGATGATTGATACAAACATTAAAAGGACGACGAGTTTTGCAACATTCTGATTTTGAATGTAACGGTTTATAGAAAAGTGGAATTAATTCACTCTTGTTTCACACACAAAAAAGTAGAACGGATTTTCCGGTGCAAAATAAGTATGTTCCTTTTTCTGTGAATCGAAAGTCGGTGAAAACCTTTTAACAGAGGAAGTGATGTCCATTAAATATTGTAATGATACTTCTTCAATTTGAATGACCAACAAAACGGTGTATAATCAAACAAGCAACAAGAACTAATAGAACGAAACAGAACGTTTTGTAAACTTATTAAAGCACAAAAAAAGTAAAATCTAAAAACATATGTAACGCGTGTCCACGATCAGAAAGTGGGACATAGTGAAATATATCTTCTACGAGTTTCCGTTGCTGGTCGATCCTTTGATGCCAATCACGACGCGATCCAAAAGTGAAGGAGAGAAGATGGCTTTGTGAGATGCCTTGTTTTTCTTAACCCATTTGTAGAGATCGACGAACAATTGATTGACGTGCATATCTGCGGCACTCACTTCTCCTACGAATAACGTGGTTAATTCGCTGTATTCAGTGCATAGTATTTCTCCCTCCTCGATGCTCACTTGTCTGAAACGATTTCGCTGCGAAATTAGCATCCGATTGTTTCGTGCATCGCAATTACCTCAAATGAATCAAGTCGTTTTTGTTGCCGACAATAGCAACAAACGGAATATTGGAGACCGAAGACGAGCTCGTCGCTACAATAAACACATAATTACCGCCTTCTTAATAATGCAGACACAGATCGTTATCTCAGTGAAGCGAACACTCGTTTCGTTGAAACGAACAAAATGCTCGGCAAACAATTTGCACCGATGTCAATATTCCGTGAGTTGTTCATTTGCAGCTTCTCTGCTGTTCACAGCTTTCGCAGCGAGAGTCGACAAATTATAAAAGGATTCACGAGAAACACCTCGTCAATCAGCGCAATGACTCCTATTTCATAAATTGTTATCTAATATCGAATCTTTAATAACCAACAACTCAAAGTTGGCCCGCAGAAACGTTTCTCAAAATGCGATTCTTTAGAACGAAATATTTTCGCTATATTCGAAAGGCTTCAAATTGATTTTCAAAATTGCTAATTTTCAATTTAAATTCAAATTTCTTTTGCAAATTGAACAATAAAATAAATGTTTGCTCGTCAAGCGACATTAATAATCGATTCTTAACTTGTATGTAATTGATATGAAGCTCAACTTGAAATTGAGAATCTCTGAGAAATACGAATACTCGCGATCAGTTAAATCGTGATTATTACCCAAAAGATTTTATCTCACAAATGAAAAGAAAATTTCTTGGCTGCACACTTATTATGCATGTCAAAGACATGTCTCACATTCTCATCTTTTTTATTCAAACGAAACTCGAGAATCAAATGATCAGAGTTATATTTGGAAAATCAGATTGCTTCCTTATTCCAGCTATCCTACATATTCGTAATCGTCGTTTTATCAATTTTAATATCAGTGAAATGTTTTTCCGATGAAAACACAGTTTCGGCGATGATGATGTGCGAATTTAAAAAGCAATTTTTGCATTCATTTAAAAAACTGCCAATAGAAAATCAATTTACGAAGCATTTCCATTAAGTGCATTATTTTCAGATCGTCTTCAGATACTGAATACAGTTAATAGTTTTGATTAACTTACCGAGGTAAATATTATGTTTGGAAAATACAATATTTAATCGTTTTTTGAATAGAAAAAGTGAAGCGTGAAACCTGACATTGCTTTGTAATTTTGAACACATTTTTATGTGATCACTGATCAGTGATCATCTAAATTAAACAATCGAAGAGAAAAACTGTTTACTCGAATGATTTGCATCAGTAATTTTACACTTTAAACAGTTTGTTATTTTTGTGTAATAAAATAAAATAACTATTTTTCTTTAAATAAACGATGTAGATGCAACTCTTGTTCTTCTAACTTTACTAACATTTCATTATACTTTTAATTACTGCGAAGAACGAAAACTAAAATAAGAAAATAAGAAAGAGCTTAATAAAAAATATTCAAAAAGATACATTATGTATAAATGTCAGAGAAGTATTTTAGTTGGAGAAGAGATGCTGCGCATTACAAATTATATATAAGCGGGTAAAAGAAGAGTTTTGATGCAACTTAGAACGTACAATATGCAATTGTGCAACAAACACTTCTGTCCTAAAAAGACAATTGTTTCCATTGACTCAAATTTTCAATGCCGAATATTTTTTACATTATTCTTGGTCATTAAACGTGGTACACACTTAACGCTATGCAAGCAAATTTGTGTCTATACACACGCAATTAAAATTTTTTGTGATCACTTACGTTATGTTTCAAGGAAAGCAGTCACAAAAAAGTTTGAAATAATTTTAATGTGTTCGCTTATTGGTTATTCTGTATGCGTTTCAAAGAAATCGCAAATAAAGCTGTAATCAAACGAATGATGCGGTCACGTCGCGCTGGTTTCATTTAAGGCGATTAAATACAGTTTTGGACAAAATGTTGTGATTGAGAGCAATTCAATAGCATTTCATCTAACAACGCATCAAATTAATGCAAACTAATTTCACTTTTAAAAACAAATTCAATTTACGATTTTCATTTGCGTTAAACAAGAAGATCAATTTCCTGTCAAAAACCCTTCAATTCTAAAATTTAAAAATATTTCATGCGCCTTATCTTTTTGTTATTATAAACTTAATTCCAGTATAACAAAGAGAACAAATATTTTTTCACAAAACAGTGTTTTTATCTCATGAAAAGTCATCAACTACTTTCAAACCTCTTTCTGTTTTAATGTATTAGTGTTGAATGTGTAATTTCATGAGTTATGAATCATAACTTTTCTGAAACTAAAAGCAAGGGTAAATCATAATTGATGAAATAATCTTTACGTGATCTTTCGTCGTCTTGTTAACAACAACAGATCAAAGTTCAAATACAAAAAATAAACAACAATTTTAAAATTTGTGATACCTTTTATCTGTGCAATATGTCGCATCAGTGTTCTTATGTAACAAAAGCTCGGTCGGTCTGTGATTGAATAAATGAGAAGCAGAATATCTGATCCACTGAGCGATGCATCGAAATTAGCAAATGATGAGGAGACAGCTGATGATATATCTACAATATCAAATATAACAGGTTCGTTGTCGATGAGCATCTCGTGTCTGTATCTATTGTCGATTCCATGTTCGTATTCAATTATAAAACGCTTCGTAAGAAATCTGACGACTATTGCTGAAATTGAATTTATTTACTTTCATTGAGAATTGAAAGTCGAATACGTACCACTTTTACCAACATTTTTATCACCGAGAACAGTAATCTTAATTTCACTCAGAGACGACTTTTTGCGCTTCAGTGTTACTTTATTTGAAGAATTCGGCGAAGTGGTCGACATAACTGAAAACGTAGTTAAATATTTGTTTTAACTAAACCACTGCTATTTCAGATGCAGCGCAATGAATAACAACGCTGTTTTGAGTCTCTATTTTTAGCGCATTACTCGACTTGAAAACACATATTCGTTTAAATCCTCTTTGTTTTTGGCACAGAATGTTGTTTCTTTTCGATCGAATACTTTTTTGTCGTATTTTTATGATTTCACACAACCTGATACCAGTTTAACACTTTCTGTGTGCAAAACAATTTCGTTAGTTGTGAGCAACAATTTGGTAATGTCACTGTTGCCATTTCAAATATCGGTTCATTGCAAGCAATGCAAAGTAGAGATAAACTCGTGCTTGAAAATTATCAAAAATGTTAATCGAGACATTCTTGCGAAGTCTCGTGAAACTGAATAATTGGAAAAAAAGAATTATTCGAACAATCGTTTTATATTCGCCAATGTGAACAACATAAGAATGACAGCGTTGGACATAGTTTCAAGATATTCTACAGACAAATTGAAGCAAATGTTTTTAACAATCGTTTATTACTCGCAATATCCAATGGTTGTAAATAATAAAGAAGCAGCAAATATGTTCAACGAAATGAAGAGTGCTATACGTACGACAGCTTTCAGAGGGCTTAACGCTCAAGATTATAGTAAAAGAATTAAAAAAGTGTCACCGAATAGTTACGTTTATATTCGCATTTTAAACAGAGAAGAAGTGACAGCAAAGATTGGAAAACACAGCGTAAAATTCGAAATAATCGACAATCGCACTGGAACAGCAATCATTAAGGGAAACGATGTGAAATCGATTCCCGTTCCTTCGGCAGTGCCAAAAGTAGAACTTTATGAGTTAAAGATTCCTTATCACGACACCAGTAGCCTAACCTTATATGTTTACATATATTGGAACAACAGTGTTTGTAAATTACAGATAGAGTTAATAAGTGCAAATGGAAAGATAGACACAACTGATGACAAGAATAACATTATTCAAGTACCATTAAGCAAATTAACAGATGATGTTCGATACAATATAACATTCAAACTGATAGAACAACAAAAAGAAAAAACAGTAAGCAGAAGATCTTTATCGTTGCAGAACGTAACTAAAGTGGTTGAAGGTGCTACTACACATGGTGCTAGAACTTTAAAACAAGGACTTTTAGGAATTGAAAAGAAGATCGAATCAATCAATATACTCAAGTCAAATGATAAGCAAAATGAAAAAGGAAAAAACAGCACACAGAAAAGAGTAACAGTTAATAATGCTAATGACGTTGAATCAAAACCTGAGACAGAGACAGAATCGAAAACTGTGTCACTTTTTATGTACACACAAATTGGATCTAAAAAACCGTACGACAACATTGACAGAATGGCGACACTCAACAATCAAATAAAACTGTACATTTTGCTTGCGAAACATGGGAAAAAGAATTACAATAACATAACCGAGTTGAAAGCTGAATCAAAATGGACGAATCTTTACGAACCTAGTATTGTGTACTTACTAAACCAATCTAGACTTCACTCGACATTAACTGAATTTGAAGATGACTTTTGTCGTGTCATAGCAATGGCTTTAATTTACACGAAACATGCGAGAATCAAAAACTGTGCTTATTTGATTGATGCAATGGAAAAGTTGGAAAAGAGCAGTTCTGTTAACAAAAGAGTGAGAGGCGTTTGGTTAATGACTATCGACCAAAAACTTCATGAACAAATAAATTATATAATGACCAAAATGGCATTTGACTGTGACATGCCTACCGCTCTTCTTTGTGGCGTTGCTTCTCCATTCAGCGGTTACAGCGAGTTTTTGTATGAATCACACATTTCGCTTTTGAAGCTGGTACCGACATTAACATCAGTGGTTCAGAACTCAACAATCAACTTCGAACAATACAAGAAAATAACCAAAACCTTTTTGAGATGTGCGAAAAAATGGTCCGAGGCGTGGAACAAAGACATTTTTCAGAAAAACATCTCTAAATTCAAAACACTCGATAAACAAACCAAACTGATACAAGGATTAAGAGTAATAAAGGTATTTCTGGTCTCCATCAGTAAACTGATTGAAGCATTCTCGATTCCGATACCCAACAAATGGATTAGAGAAATACACCAGCTCATGGAAAAAACGCTGTCGACGTACATCTCCGCAGTGAGGACAACACTTGCTGTTCTTCAAAAGAACATACCAACAGATTACACAGTTGTCTCCGAATTAACGAAAAGAAATGCAATATTTAAGTCATTGCCGTTTAAAGATGCGTACAATTCTTTGAGATTGATCGCCGAAATAATGCAATCGTTTGATGACAGTCAATCAACTCAAGTTACACTTTTGGCGATTCAGAGATGGTTTCCTTTGTGTGTTACACAGGCTTGGGTCGCTTCTGAAATAAAGAGAATTGAAAGCGAGTGTGCAAATTACGAAAAAGATATAACAAAACTTAACTCAAATAAATTGTTCGAAGATGTAAAAACAATGTTTGAAAATCTTGTTGGTTTCGTTTCCTGGTCGAATGCTGTGTTTCCCGCAAGAACAGCGAAGGAAATTGTTTACTGCATAGATTTAGTTGCCGTTGTCTTTAAAACATGGTTTCAAAAAATTGGATCAGAACAGAGACGAGTAGAGTACGATTCGTTAAAAGCAAATTTTAGAGAATTTATAAAAATGATCGAAATCGTTTCAAATACGCTAAGTAAAAACGTGAATGTTGATCCTGATTTGAGGAATTCCGTTGTTGAGTGGATTTCAACCCAAGAAAAATGTTGGAAAGGAGTTTTACGAGCATATGAATGGCGTTATGAAAATAAAGCAGCAGAAAATAATTCAGCAATAGAGAAATTTAACCTATTAACAGTAACAGAAAGGAAGAAAGCAAGAGACAAAAATGAAAAATCGAATTCAAAGCATGAAGAAGGTAAACAATGAAATATGATTTATAGCATTCTAAAAATAAACTAATTTTTACACAACTGTTTCATTATATTGATACTTCGAGATCTGTAAGAGTTTCCGAAATGTTGCCAATGGTTCAAATTATGAAACAACTCATACAGCTCGCAACGCTTATCA
>NCKV01001005.1:0-12334 GCA_003675905.2 Leptotrombidium deliense
CACAAATTTGACATTTTTCAGACTTTCGAAGTGGTAATTTCAATATTCTCGTTGCTACCGATGTAGCTTCTAGAGGAATCGGTATGTTTGGTTGTATTAAACTTTTATTTTAATGTAGTTAATTTTAGATGTGAGCGATATTAAATATGTGATTAACTACGACTTTCCAAGAGACATTGAAGATTATGTGCATCGAATTGGTCGAACAGCGAGAGGTTCCAGAAAGGGTACCGCATACAGTTTCTTTTGTAACACAGATGCACCGCGTGCTTCCGATTTGATCAAAATCTTAAGAAAAGTCAATCAAAATGTTCCTGAAAAATTGGAAGAGTTGGCTAAAAATGCAGTTCAAGATACACGTAGAAAAAATCAGTACAAGAGATCAGTTTATAATGGTGAATTCAATTTCAACTTCAAGAAAAGGAATTTCCGTAGCACCTTTCGGTAGTTTGTTCTTGTAAATAGGTTCTATTATAGATTTAAGATATGTATGAATATTTGTACCCTAAAAATATACGATGCAATATTTCAAATTTACGGAGTGCTTTTTGTCGAAGTGACTGTAACGGAAATAGATTTTCGTGATAAATGAGAGTGGAAAACGAAAGGTAAACAATAATCAAAACGTGTGCTTGTTTTTTAATTGTGACCGATATTTTACGTGGTATCGTTGCTGTGTGAAAGCGACGGTTCAGAAATAAATGCAGCGATTGCTGCCGAATGAACAGTGAACTGTGAACAGCGCCACAAACGCAATAAGCAGCAAACAGGTGACTGTTCGATGCTTGTCAGAAACCACGACTGGCGCTTCAAATATCCACAAAAAGTTATAACGCTTCAATTTGGATAGTATAAACGTTATAATCACATTCTTACAACAAATATGTCCGAAGGAAACGATCGAAAAGCAAACGCCGGCAATCACTTCATTTGCGGTGTTGTTGAAGGTATGCGTTATTTGCGTTGTTGTTTTGTTTTTCTTATTCGCGTATAATAGGTTTCTATGGACGTCCGTGGACCACCGAGCAACGCAAAGACCTTTTTTCAAAGTAAGTTCATTGCTACAAAGTAAAGTGGCTTAATCATATACATTCATTGTGAAGAATGAAGAATTTAGGGCTTAACACGTATATGTATGCACCGAAGGATGACTTCAAACACAGAGCGTATTGGCGTGAACCGTATTCTGTTGAAGAAGCAGAACAACTCACGGGTCTTATACAGGCTGCTAAAAAGTATGAAATCGAGTTCGTATATGCATTGTCGCCTGGACTGGACATAACGTATTCGAATCCGAAGGAAGTGGCGTGTTTGAAACGCAAATTAGAACAAGTCAAACAATTCGGATGCGAAGCGTTCGCACTGCTATTCGATGACATCGAACCTGAAATCAGTGAAACAGATAAAGAAATATTTCAATCA
The DNA here is from genome assembly GCA_003675905.2 of Leptotrombidium deliense. NCBI lineage: Eukaryota > Metazoa > Arthropoda > Arachnida > Trombidiformes > Trombiculidae > Leptotrombidium > Leptotrombidium deliense. The sequence continues at coordinate 1,423 of NCKV01001005.1, forward strand.
TTTGGACACGCACAGGTTGCCGTCACGAATGAGGTTTACCAAAGTTTGGGGCAACCGAAATTCCTTTTTTGTCCAACTGAATATTGCGCCGCTCGTGCGGTGCCGAATGTACAGAACTCTGAGTATTTGAATACAATCGGTTCTAAACTAATTCACGACATTAACATTATGTGGACTGGAAATAAGGTTATATCCAAAGTTATCACAGTGCAATCAATTGAAGAGTTGTCCGAAGTGTTGAAACGACAACCTGTGATTTGGGATAATTTACACGCGAATGATTACGATCAGAAAAGAATATTTCTCGGTCCTTATAGCGGTCGTTCTACAAGTTTGATACCACACATAAACGGTGTTCTAACAAATCCTAACTGCGAATTTGAACCTAATTTCATAGCAATTCATACTTTAGCGCAGTGGAGTAAGTGTAATTCTGACGCGAATAGTGATCCACGAATAGTGAGTTCGGACATTAAGTTGGAAAGTGAAAGTGACAGTGGATCATTTGAAGATATTCCTGCACATTTAAGCCCAACGACATATCACCCACGAAAAGCTTTATGTGATGCAATAAACTCATGGCTTCCAGAGTTTAGTCGTCCAAAAAATGCATCTGGTAGACCAGGACAAATTATCACCGCCCCTTTGATGTCAGTTGTTCCTAACTTAAACATACCATTGCCAGCGATTAAGAATCAAAAGGGTGATATCGAATTAAAAGATACTAATGCCGAAACTAGTGAAGAAGAAACTATAAATTCGCAAGAAAGCAATTTGCTTGCGACCTCAAACTTTGTTCCGATTACTAAAGAGTTGGTCAATTCATTGGTTGATCCGCCTGTTATACTGAACCCGTTGGAACCAATGGATTGCAACCCTTCCCCTAATATGTCACCAAAAAATCCACCAGAAGAACAAATGGAGGCAAAAGAGCAAATGGATGAAAAGGAACAAATGGAAGAAAAATTAATCCCATCTGACTCTACAACAAATACTCCTGTTTCCACTCCAAGCTTTAAAGAAAAAATTGCTGAGGAAGAAATGCAAACAGAACCTGTCGAGTGCGACGATTTGAAACACAATCAATTGACTGTAGATGATGTTGCACTTTTAGTAGATTTGTTTTATTTGCCTTTTTCTCACGGGAGACAAGGTTTAATGTTTTTAAATGAGTTTCACTGGTTGAAAAGTAACAGTCATCTTGTTGCTGAATTTCGACGAAGACACACTTCAGAACCTGAAACACCGGAGGTCGTCGAATGGTATTCGAAAGCTACTCGTTTCGAAGAAATGACGCATGCTGTCGGTCGTCTTCTAACGCGATTAACATTTTGCAAGAATCGATCATTATTATATGATTTATATCCTTATGTCTGGGACATTAAAGGAGTGATTTCATTGCTCAATTCATACGTCAAATGGCTCGGTTAGTATTTATTTACAAATTTAAGTCATTACCTTACAAATCAGTCAACAAGATTAGAAATAATTTTTCATGCTGGATAGTCGTTGATATAGAAATCTAATACAAATCTTTTTACAGCTTTAGGAAGAGTGCCTTCAGCAGTACCTGGCTTTATGCCTCCCACATTTACATGTATGTAGCCGTTTGCTCTTGGAAATGTGTTTAGAACTGTTCGTTGATTACTTTTTTAGAGTTTCAGTTTAAGTATTACAGTAGTATTTTGCCGATTTCTAGTTAGCGAAACGCACTTTGAATTAATACCATACACTGTTGTTTCAGCTTTTTTGCCACAGTTCAAAAGAGTCTGTGAGCGCTTTTTACATAAGCAGAAAAATTCGATTTGCAGAGTGCTAAAAATTTGCATGGATTTGTTAGGGTTTTCAAAGGGATATAAAGAAGCATTCAGCAACGGTGAACAGGAACCATGGCTTTTTCGTGGTGGATTGACAGGAGAATTACAAGTGAGTGGAATCATTTCGATACATTATAAATATATTTATTACATTGCAGAGATTGCTGCCTGTGGAAAGTGTGAGTGATTTATTTCTGTATAAACCTCCCGACTCACCTTCAAGTCGTATTTATACAATACGACCGTATTTATCATCTGACGAGGCTTCAGTGTACGAAGTTTGTCACAAAACATGCAATGATTTTATGCAATTCAATGATGAATTTAACGACGTGCCGAATTTACTCGGAGAAAGGTTTGGAAACATGTTCTTCATTCGTTACCTTTTGTGTTTCAGATTTGTTGGCGGATTTTTAAATGTAAGCGCTGAATATTGTTTCGTCGTTGAAGATGAGACAGGAATTTGTGGTTACGTTTTAGCAGCTCTTGACAGTCAACAGTTCCAAAAGAAGATGGAAATGACTTGGTTTGCGAAATTATGTACCAAATATCCTGATACCAATGACAAAGAAATAGAAAGTGCTGTATCACCAGAGAGTGTGATAAAAAATATTCACGAGTATACAAGAAATAAATTCTCGACTCCAGAACAAATTTATAAAAGTCACCCATCTGTTCTGCGAATGAATTTACTCCAACACGTAATTGATTTAAGTGTTCCGAAGCGTCTTCTTGCTTGTGTTTTAGCCGCTTTGAAAGCGAACGGTTAGTTACTGTTAATGTACTCAATTTGCTTACTCTTTCATTTGCAGGTTCGGGTGGAGTATTTTCAAAAGTTGCCATACGAGATCAAAAAGTGATTGACTTTTACTTAAAACTTGGTTTCCATGAAATGCAGTTGCCTGCAGAGTTGCGTTCACCAGACGAAACTTTTTTGGTGAGAGCTATTTGAATCACAACTTTTTGCGAAAAGTAATGTTTTGTTTCCAATGTGTTAAACGTAAAAACTTTTCTGGTGAGCTTCGACGTTTTTATTCAGTTTATTACTATTGTGAGAAATAAATATTCGGTGAATAAATTAAGCTTTTAAAGTGAAAATTTAAAACTTAACGAAATGAAAAATTCTATTTAAGAGAATAAGTAGTATTATGATGACAATTATTAAACAACAACTACCAAAGGCGAATAATTTTCTCAAATGTTCTCCCCAACGCACTCTTTTCACACGTCTCGCACTTTTCTGTATATGTTTCACTGTTCTAGCTGTGGACTCGTGAATGCTTTCAATCAAAACTCTGTCTTCGAAAACATAACGTTGCAAGTGTTGCATAAGTTCGGCATTCTTTCTCAGTGCATCTTCTAAAGCGGCGAATGATTTTTCATCCTCGTCTTCGATTTTATTTTGCTGCACTTTTAACGTATCGTCGACAAAATTTTTAATTTGTGAACAAACTTCTTTAATTTCACTGATTTCCGAAGGCTTCGCTTTGCTGATATCGTTATGTTCACATTTTTGGAGAACTTGTTCCACTTGTTTACTTTCGACTGTTGCGGTGCCGCTATTTCGGGTTCCACGTTCATTCAACAGTTTCTTGTATCCGTCTTTCACTTCACTGAGTTGAGGAATCAACACAGTCTGCCATTCGTCAGTAAAGTATATCAATTCGCTCTTTGCAAACTTGAAGAATGGATCTGTTTCACCGACTCCAACAATTGACGTTTCAATCTCGTTTATTAATTGCGTGATTTCATCACTCAAATGTTTAACGTTCTTTAAAAAAGTGTCGTTTCTCGAAAACACATATTTACTTCGAATTTGAATTTTACAGTTTTCCAAAGACACTTGTAAAAATGCAATTTTTCGTCGAACTCTGTGGCACCTGTCAATCAAAAGAGATATTTCTTGTTTTGATTTCATTGGAATGATTAAAATAAAGGAAATGTGAATAAATGCAATAAAATTTGAATGCAAATTGAATGCACACTTTGCGTGCAGACGATGGAACATTCACTGTCGATGAAGATTGTCAGACAAATACGATCCCCCATTCCGTGAGTCATTTATGAGGCGTTTCCTGCTCTTCTGATTTAAAGTCAGTTGAAATGACGTTCGTCTGTTTCGTTTGTAATCAGTGATAAAGTTAATTTCGAAACTAAAAATGAGTTGCAGCGATTCAGTGACCAGTAATGGTGTTGTCAACCCACAGATCACTTTGAAATGGGACCCGAAACACCTCGAAATCAAGACACGTTCAGTGGAGAAAACTTTAGAGCCTCTTGTTATGCAGGTCAGTTATGTCACTTCAATGCGTCACTGTTGATAGAGTGTTTATGTGATGTTTCATTCAAAAACACATTTTTTGAACATTATTTGTATTGAGAAATGTTTAAAACAGGTAACAACTCTGGTGAACACCAAAGGTCCTTCGAAAAAGAAGAAAGGCCGATCGAAACGTGCTCATATTTTGGTAGCTGCAGTTGAGAAAGCGACTGAGAATTTTATCATAAAAGGGGAAGAAATAGCAAATGAAAATCCGGATATAAAATCGGAAATGACTGTTGCTGTCGATGAGGTAAAGAAGACTGGAGAAGTAATGGGTAAGGCAGCTCGAGAATTCGCTGAAGATCCTTGTTCTTCCGTTAAACGAGGAAATATGGTGAGAGCAGCTCGAAACTTACTTTCGGCAGTTACAAGATTGCTCATTTTGGCTGATATGGTTGACGTTCACGTATTGCTCAAATCGCTTCAAGTCGTGGAGGATGATTTGAATATGTTGCGTAATGTTGAGAATCAGCCGCAACTTATGGAGTCATTCAAACGATTTGGAAAGAACACTGTAGATTTGATTAATCAAGCTGCTAAGCGACAAGCAGAGTTAAAGGATCCCCGATTAAGAGATGATTTGGCAGCTGCTCGTGCTGTGCTTAAAAAGAATACAATGATGTTGCTGACAGCGTCAAAAGTGTATGTGCGACATCCAGAATTATCAGCTGCAAAAGAGAATCGTGATTATATAATTAGACAAGTCTGTGAAGCAGTGAATACAATAAGTGATGTTGCTCAAGGAAAAGCTATTATGAACGGCAACGGCTTTGGTCAGGGTCCGTATGATGGTCCTGGTGAATTGGCAGCTGCGTTGGACGATTTCGATGAACGCATTCTCATGGATCCTTTGGCATATAATGAAGTGAGAACACGTCCTGCTCTTGAGGAACGCTTAGAAAGTATTATCAGTGGTGCTGCATTAATGGCTGATTCATCATGCACCAGAGATGAACGAAGAGAACGAATCGTTGCTGAATGTAATGCTGTTAGACAAGCATTACAAGATCTTCTTTCCGAATACATGGCAAATGCTGGTAAGAAGGAACCCTCTGAAGGTTTAGAAAGAGCTGTTGACCACATGACCAGGAAAACTAGAGACTTAAGACGGCAGCTTAGAAAAGCAGTGATCGATCATGTTTCAGACTCGTTTTTAGAGACCAGTGTTCCGTTGTTAGTTCTTATTGAAGCTGCCAAAGCTGGTAACGAACAAGAAGTCGAGGAATATGGGCAGGTTTTTACGGAACATGCAAACAAACTTGTTGAAGTTGCAAATCTTGCGTGCAGCATGTCTAATATCGAAGACGGTGTGAAAATGGTTAGGTTCGCTGCAATGCAAATCGAAAATTTGTGCCCTCAAGTTATCAACGCTGCTCGAATATTGGCTGCTCGTCCGAAATCAAAAGTTGCACTGGAAAATATGGACGCTTTTAGAGAAGCTTGGGAGAATCAAGTTCGCATTCTGACTGAATCCGTGGATGATATTACAACGATAGATGATTTCTTGGCTGTTTCTGAAAGTCATATTCTTGAAGACGTGAATAAGTGCGTGTTAGCTCTTCAAGAAGGAGACGGTGATACACTCGATCGCACTGCTGGTGCTATTAGAGGCCGGTCTGCTAGAGTTTGCAACGTGGTCACGTCTGAAATGGATAATTATGAACCCGGAGTGTACACTGAACGAGTGTTGGAGGCTGTGAGTGCACTTCACGATCAAGTGATGCCTACATTTGCCATACGAGTGGAAAATGCAGTCGACTCTTTGAGTTCTTCACCTCCGAAAGAAGTGGAGGAAAATGAATTTATTGATGCTTCTAGACTCGTTTACGATGGAGTGCGCGATATAAGACGTTGTGTTCTAATGAACCGTACACTTGAAGAGTTAGACTCTGAGACTGAAATCGAATACGAGGATAACACATACGAGACGAGAAGTAAATGTAAGTATTGATTTTTGTCAAATTCATGTATAGTGTTGCTGTTAGCTCCGAATATTATATTCATAAGTTGAACATTCGAAAATCTTACCCAAACAATACGAATTCAACAAGCATATAAAATATGTATAATAGTGTATAAGATTGTGTATTGCAATCATATTGTACAAACATAATATCGGAAATTTATTGCTGCACAACTATTTGATCCTCGATTTTATATGCTAACGATATTTTTATGACAGCGAGCGCACACACGGATTTTGACGAATATCCAGATATAAGTGGAATAAGCAATACAAGAGATGCATATCGATTTGTGTCTGAAGAAGACAAACAAAAAATTGCTGCTCAGGTTGAAACATTCAGAAACGAAAAGTTCCATTTCGATCGAGAAGTAGCGAAATGGGACGACACCGGTAACGATATTATCGTAATGGCTAAAACAATGTGTGTAACAATGATGGAAATGACTGATTTCACTCGCGGAAAAGGACCGCTCAAAACTACAATGGACGTGATAAATGCTGCGAAGAAAATTTCAGAGCTTGGAACAAAACTAGACAAACTTGCCCGACAAATCGCACACCAATGCCCAGAATCGAACACTAAAAAAGATTTACTAGCGTACCTGCAACGTATTGCTCTATACTGCCAGCAGTTAAAGATCACGTCAAAAGTTAAAGCTGACGTACAAAACATTTCAGGAAACCTTATTGTTTCTGGGGTATGTCAGGTTATCCGTAGCAACTGTACCTAATGAAATATTGATTTACAGTTGGACAGTGCAACTTCCCTGATTCAAGCGGCCAAGAACTTGATGAATGCTGTTGTTTTGACAGTTAAAGCATCGTATGTCGCATCGACAAAGGTAATGTTGGAAACTGAAGGCAAATTTTAAAAAATTATTTTAATCTATAGTATCCAAGAATGTCTGGTGTCGTAAGCTCGCCTATTGTCGTTTGGAAAATGAAAGCTCCAGAAAAGAAACCTCTCGTTAGACGAGAGAAGCCTGAAGAGGCACGTGCGAAAGTCAGAAAAGGCTCACAACGGAAGAATATCTCCGCAATAAAAGTTCTGAGCGAGTTTCAGAGTCCTGCGGAGTCCCTTTAAGTTCCAGTATTTTGTACCTCTCACATAATCCTATTGCTTTTACCGACTAAGTTATGTTTTAAGTGTCCTTACTTAACGTTATTGCAACCTTTTTACGTTGAAGTTATTTATCAAGAATTTATTTATGAATATAGTTCGTCGTGACACGTTCAGCACAGTGTATTTACAAAAACACTTCCGCTTTGAAACTAGTTCACTTCCAATTTTGTCCGTTCTTCCATTGATACAAAATCGTGAACAAAATGTATGCAAGTTTGCCGATGCATGGGTTTAGTTTTAGTGGTGGTGAATACGATTACCGTCTAAAAACGTATTTTTTGATGTTTTGGTGAAGTGCCTCTGAATGCGAGACGTTACCGACAAACTTTGTACGATGCATTTATATAAGGCTTCGATATTTTTCTTACTTTTGAAACTTTTCGTTGAATCGAAAATAAAATAAATTTTTTAACTTCAATTTCTAAGTTTTGTTCTTGACTCAGCTTCGTTTTCAAATTCAATTTCAATCTTCGCTCGTTTGCCATGAGACTTCAGTGCTTCTTTAACTTCTTCCTCGTCTTCAGAACTTGATTCCTGATTATAATCCTCCATGTCGCTCTCATCGCTTTCTTCGAATTCATCTGCAGCTACAAACTCTCTGTGCTCCTTTCCTATTTCAACGTCATCTTCTTCTTCCAATTCAGTTTCTGCTGCTTCTGACTCAACTTCACTCTCTGCGTCATCATCTTTCAAAGCCTGACTATAAGCGGATTCTGGAAAACTGTACAATTCACCATAAGTTCCTTTCTTCAACCTCTCGAGAAGTTCTTTCTCTATTTTATTGTCAATTTTAGCAGCTAGAAGAGCCTTAACTTCACGTCTTCTTTCTCTCCTTTCAATTTTTCGTGGCATTGTTACAAGTTTCTTCTGTCTTCTCGTTGCTAGTTTTCGCATTCGAATCAAATATTGCGTAATTTTCGTCATTCTTTGCTTGCATCGATGTTTAATGTGTCGCGGCCAATAAATTAAATGGTGATCAATTTGTTGCAACGCTTTACTATAAATCGGAGATAACTTAATTTTCTCCCAAAGGTTCGCTGGAAACGCTGCTCTCTCGATTGTCTTCACATACAAATATAACTTTCCCTCCTCTTCTCTGACAGTCGCGTAATTGCTATTCGCCAGCGGACATGACGTTCTCGCACATATCCCGGTAACGTTGTACTCATTTCGACACAATCGTTGAGTCTTTGTTCTTAAATTTGAGACAAATTATTTAAACTTAATACGTAATACAAATTGACTTACGAGATTTTGTAGGAGCAAAAGTTGTTGTTAATTACACTCCAAATAACCTGAAATAGGCACCAGTAATTAAAGTGAGATTGAGTGAGTTGTACTTACGTCGTCTTGTTGCATTGCTATTAATTACAATTTAAGCGGATCAACGGCAGCAATGGTAACACGTGAAGACATGGGTCGTCTATTCAACACAACCAGATTAGGGAATATCTCGAAAGTGCTTATCGCATTGCAAATTATTGTTCTGTTGAGCTGAAAGAACATTGAATAATTAAAAAAACTTTCTATTGATTATATCTGTATTTGATTTGAGCAACATTGCACTCAGAAATGTAGCATAACGGGTTTCGGATCCCGAAATGCTTCCTTTCATCAGATACTCTTCGAAGTAACACAATATTGTCGAGTAAAGAACAATAGAACAATTAATAAAGATAAAGAATTTGCAGACAAGTTATTTATACACGCACTTTTGTCTGCAAATGGTCCCAGACAGTTTATTGCTTTGTTTTTAAGTAACTTTACGCTGCTACTTTAAACTATAACATTTCCTGCAACTTTCACCCTTCTTATTACACTGTTTGTTACTAATTTTCGCATCTGTTTGTCTCTGTTCTTTATTCTCGCTCCCATTCTACAAACAATCGATAATCATTTGCAATAAGAACAGTGTCAGTTAATGTTAAGTGTGATTCTCAAGAAACATAACAGTTGTTATGCGAAACGTCAATCAATTCTACATTGAATCGCTTCGCTCATTCCGTGTGTTCATCATAACAATACTTAACAAACAAATTTAAAGTTGACGACTGACTTAGGTGCGATAAAAACAGAGGTACAGAAATCTGAGGTGTTTCTGTATTCTTTATGGTCAAGTTAAATTTGAGTACTAACGAATAATAACGAATAATTGGAGTCAAACAAACTTTAGTTTATACATTTTATTTGCAAAAGTTACACATTTCAAACATTCATCTTATTTCTTGATTAACCCAGCCGAGATCAATTACACTCACGTTTCTAATAAGAGAAAACATTTTTTACTTGCAATTAACAATTATAAGAGCTGTACTTACTTCATATAACATTTAGTCGTTTGAATTAAATCTGTGTAAATAACAACTTCAGGTTTACTGTTAAATAAACACGATGAAGGATGAATATATACTTCTTTTTGCGAATGAATCTAAGATAAGAATTGTTAAAATGTGAATAACAATATAAAAACATACCGTTTTGTAAAAACCGTCCTTCTGTAAAACAGCAATATTCTTAAACAGACCCACAGCTAAACATTTCCGCACAGCTTCTGTGTTGTTTCCACAAGATTGCTTATTTAGGCCCTGTTTCTGAAACAAAGATGAAAGTTGTTGACGAACTTGAAGAGCTGTTTTCATTTCGCGATGTGATATAAAATTATCATTCGCCCATTGCTAAAACGAAACTAAATTACACTGCTGAATATTCACACATAAATACCATATTGCCATTGTTTGCTTTGAACGCACGGAATACTTTCAACAACATTATAAGATCTCCTTCACTCGAAACAAATTTCTTATGAACTTCTGTCGCCACTTCTTTCTGCAAATAAATTTTAATTTTCACATTGTCCATATTGAATCAGTCATTACTTTGAACTGAGGTACAAAAAATATCTTTTCCACGTAAAGTAACGAAATGATGCTTAAAATCTCCTCACTAAATAAAATAAGTACGTTTATTGAGTCAAATAACTGCCTCCCATTTTTACCTGCAGCCCATTTCACTTGAAGCAACCAAAATGCGAGAAAACTGAGGTTCCAATGGAAAATTCACCATTTGTTTTCCTAAAGTTGTTAACTAAGAAAGACGTTACAAAACTTGTGAACAGTTAAAACTTACTTCAAATTGAAAATCGTTAATTTTTTGTAAAGCTTGTAATTCTTCTAGAAATGACAAACCACTTTTGATACTCTGAAAAATTTATCCATATTTAAAATCCAAATAAGCAAAGTATGATACTCGTTAAAATATTTACCTCAATTGAAGGTTTGTCCATAAAATCAAAATCGATACAATTTTTAATACCCAAAGCTGTGAGATGTAGAAGAACAGAAGAAAGATTGCAACGTAGAATTTCTGGCACAGTATGGTCGTCAAACTTTTTATACTCTTCTTCAGTATACAGTCGATAACAATTTCCACTGAAAACGGCCGTTAAAACAAAGCTGAACACAAATAAATTACCTGGTTTCTCTGCCAGCTCTTCCAGCTCTTTGTGCAGCCTGTGCCTTTGAAATTTTCATTACTTTAAGCATTTCAAATGCTTCTCCAGGTTTATACACACGGCACTTCACTTTTCCACTATCAATAACATATTTAATTCCAGGAATTGTAACTGATGTTTCAGCAACATTTGTACTAAATATTACTTTACGATGCGACTAAATTGTAAAATT
>NCKV01001006.1:0-12326 GCA_003675905.2 Leptotrombidium deliense
GAATTTAATAATCAAAAATATGCTTCTTTCAATTTGTGCTCTTTACACGAACTGACGTTTTCCTCAAACATTTAACTTCTTTTTTTATTCGTTATCAGTTCAACAGATTCTTTAGTTTTTTGGTAACAACATATTTGGCATCATTCGGACTCACTGCGTTAATTGATTTTCCGCTCAAAAAAGTCCTATTCTATTTGATGCACCCGAAACACAAGAAAGACAACGAATCATTGAAGCTTTATGAAAAGAAGACTAACTTTGACACGAATATGAATAACGATAAATGGATCCGTAATCAAGCATCTTTCGCAGAAAAGCAACGAAACGAAAATTTTGGCTCAAACGACGGCGGAAGCTTGAAGAAAACTAAGCTAAATCCACATTTAAAGATCGACAAAGATTTTGAAATGAAAGAAAAGTGATATTTGTCGTAATTCCTAACGAATTTTGCAAACAATATTAATTCCAAAATGTCAATAAAAATTGTTTTATTCAAAAAGTGTGGCTTTTGTTTTTAATAAAAGAACGTGGAAATTAAATTATCTATTAAAATGTAATTATTGAGGTTTGCCATTGAATGTGTGTACCGATGCGAGAAAAGATGTGAAAAACATCGAATATCGGTTAATAAATTGTGATTTGTTTTCTTTCAATTAAAGTTCGAAAAAATAACGGAAAGTGAAGAGAGTTCTCAAAGCTAAGTGGGTCACATTTTTAGTCTGTTTTCAGTTTCAGAACTTTAGTTACTTTTGCGTCCCATTTTACGTCGAACTGTTAATGCACACTCATTCACAGTAAGGCAACTTTCAATTGATTGCCGTGCTTATCAATTTCTTGTCTGTGAATTCGGTGAACAACTGCAGAAACAGTGATCCGTTTGCTGAACATTGAAATAATCGAATGCGTGAAAATGATCATATTTTGATTATCGACACCGTCTGTGACTTTATATTTCAGTTCTCATTTTCTCATTTTCAGTGATCAACAAAATGTCAACGTTTGCTTTTATTTTGCTCTTGATTCTATGCTGTTTACCATCGTTTTTATGTGCGAATGAAGATTTCACCGAAAGTTCTCTGAAAAGCGATGAAAATATTGATTATGAAGAAGAAAATTTAGCTGATGAAAATCCAAGTGACTTCGCAGCAAAAGCTCCTAAAGATGCTTCTGAGTTTATGGACTACATCGAAGAGATGATAAAAGGCACGAAAAGCAAATTGGAAGAGATGTTGGAGAAGCATTTGCCACGAATTCTTCAGATGAGTACATCAGTTACTCTTTCTCCGCGATGTACGCACGATTTGTTACGTGTTTTATTCGGATTGCGCGAAATGAAGCCGTGGGCCATTAAATGTAAGTTAAATGCAAATGATTGTTAGGAGAAAGTGACCTTTTTCCGCGAACGCTCTTTGAATGTCAAGAATAACAGAAACTTTGTAGTGTTGGACGCAAGCGGAAAACTTCCCGATGGCGTTTTACACGGAACGTTTACATCTCTAGGCAATTATGACGAGTGTCTCGACATCAAATTATACGACGACAGATTCAACGAAACAGAACTGACAAAAGGTCAATACTGCGGACTGAGCATTGCCCCTCTTTTGCCACCAAAACCGCAGTCGGCATCAATTGAACGAGTTTTCAACGAAGCAGCCGATGCGAAGGGTTACCCAAAGGTATTTAGCCAAACAAAACAATTTAGTAATATACAATTCCCGCAGGAGGACCACATTTCTCGACTAGCGCCTTTTTTCTACTTTCTAAAGTTTCGTTTAGGAGTCTGTTTGCCTTCCAGTTGTTCCATCACAGACCTCACCGCAATCGCTGCCAGTCGTGAGTTCTGACAGTGAACAGCGCTTCACTGCTTAATTTATTACTTGTTTCAGTTTCAAATAACTTACGTGTAAACGTTACTCTTGTCAACTGTGAGGTGAAAGAAGAATTTCATTGGAAACAGGAACAATTAGTGACAGGTGGTGTTATTGCTGCTCTTTTCTTGCTCGTTGCGTTGTCAACGGCAGTTGATATTTGTTGGACTAAACCGCAGTCAAATTCATATCTCAGACGCTTCTGTGTGTCTTTTTCGGCTTACAGTAATTCTTGCGAACTTTTATCAACGAAATTATCAGAAGAGACCATAAAACCATTGTATGGACTGCGAGTATTGAGTCTGATTTGGGTAATACTAGCAAACAGTTACGTTACACTTGACCTCAAACTTGTCGGAAACTTACTTCAAACACGCGAAGTCAACTCTCAACTTTTATTTCAAGCAGTCATAAACGCTTCATTAGCTATTGAAACTTTCTTTTTCATTAGTGGTTTATTGATAGCTTTTGTAACATTAAAGAAATTGAAATCAATTCCTTGGAAATCGTGGAAGCCTAGTAATTGGTTATGGTTTTACTTTCGGCGATGGGTCAGATTGACCCCAGGATTGATGCTAGTTATTGCTCTTGTTCTTGTCGCAAGTCCTTTGAACGATGGACCGCTTTGGAAAGAAATTATCTCTCCCAGCGCAGAACGCTGTCGTCGCAATTGGTGGATACATTTTTTGCATATCAGCAACTTTTTTGATACATCTGAAATGGTAAGCAATCATGCTTTTCTCGCTTTTTTAACTACAAATTATGACATCAATCAATGTAAAAGGGTAAATAATGTAAAGTGCAGCACTAACTAATTTTTAATAAAAAGCATCGTCGATAGTTTAGACAGGTTAAAGTGCAGTGCTTCAATCGCTGATATTTAATTCTTTCAAATGATTGAGCAGTATTCTGCTGAAAAATTTTCAAAAATAACTCGAGAATTGTTCTTACAAACTTGTTAGTGTTTTCTGCATTTGTGGTACATTTCAGCGGACGTTCAATTATTTTTGTTCACTCCTTTTCTGCTGACAATGCTGATCAGGTGGGTGCGAAATAACAAGAGTGAATTATTAATATTTGTAATCGTAGGAAACCAAAACTCGGAAAAAGTGTTATAGTTTCGCTGATAATGGCTTCAATAGTGAGCACAGGAATTGTGACCTATTTTCAACATATATCTCCGACACTTCTTTTCGCAAATCCTGATCCAATGTAATTATTTCTCACGAATTACATGAAACTATTCATTTATTAATGAAATAACGAATTTTTCCTATTCTACAGTTCTCGCAAGACTTATGGGAATAAAATGTTGATCAAACCATATCCTCATGCAGCATGCTATTTAATAGGAATTCTTACGGGATATTTGCTCGCGAATAGCTCTCAAATTAAAATCAGAAACGTATTTACTTATATTGGATGGTTGTTTTCAACTGTAGTATGTTTTTCGGCGTTGTTAATAACCTGGCAGTGGAACAAAGGTCACACGCCGACGCCAATCGTGAGCGCGATTTACGCTGCGTTTTCACGAACAGTTTGGTCATTAGCGATGTCTTGGATCGTGTACGCTTGTTACTTAGGGCGTGGGGGTAATGACAACATTGAAACAGTTGATTACTATAAACTATAACTTAGGCATCGTTCATGACGTATTGTGTTGGTCTGTGTTTAGACCATTGAGCAAAATTTCGTACATGGCGTATTTAATACATCCAGGACTTATGATTATGTTTGTTGGGAGCACTCGATCGATATTCACTTTCAGTCATTTCTTAATCGTAAGTGACCGCAACTCTATTTGATTTACAATAATAATTTTCAGATTCATCTGTTTTTCGCTTATCTCATCACAACGTTTTCAACAGCGTTTCTTTTAACTCTTCTATTCGAAAAACCTTTTATAAATTTAGAAAAAACATTTTTTAAGTTTTCAAAACGAAACGAAAGCAAGCAGAAAAGAACAACATTTTACTGTGTAAACGAAAGTGGCTCGTTTAATTCGACAATCACTGAAAAGCCTGCATTTATTTGCGAGGAGACTTTCAGAGTAAACAACGATTATTCACTTTCGGAAAGCAATAGACAAAACTTAAACTTTGTGTACGATTACAAACTGTAAGAAAAGAAAAATTGTAAATCTTGCTTTGTACATAAAATTGCATATTTACACGATTTCGAGTGCAGTGTTTTAATTGGATTTCAATCAATGGCTTCACAGAGGAAAGGGATTGAAATGTGTTTCGATTCAAGCCTCATTCGCGAGAAGCCCGTCAATTATATGTTTCACTGATTTCGATGTAAATTTACTTTCAATAATGAAGGAGCGATTACTGACCGTCTACGATAAAAAGTTTTTGTTATGCTCTGAGAGAGGAGATGTGGTCACAGTTAAAAGGTTTATAGTTTAACTTACGAAAAGTGCTAAAATTAACTTCTTTATTAAAGACTACTAGAAGCACACAAGAATAGTTCGAAGCTCGATGTAAACTGTGTGGATCCATTGGGAAGGAGTGCTTTGGTTTTAGCCATCGAAAATGAAAACATGGAATTGATTGAAGTGTTGTTGAAACAGCCATCAATAAGACCCGGTGATGCTTTATTGCATGCAATTAACGAAGAATATGTTGAAGCTGTTGAAGTTCTGCTTCAATTCGAAGAAACTATTCATAAGCCTAAAATGCCTTACGTAAGAATTTGTCGACTTTTACGTTTACGTTTAATAATAAAACTGATTTACAGTCTTGGGAATGTATCGATCACAATGTGAGCACGTATACGAAGGACATTACTCCTCTTATTCTTGCTGCTCACAGAGACAACTACGAAATTTTAAAAATTTTATTGGATAGAGGTGCCACTTTGCCTTTGCCCCACGATGTTAAATGTAGCTGTGATGAGTGCATTTTGGCAACAAACGAAGATTGCCTAAAATATTCGAGATCCAGAATTAACGCTTACAGAGCATTATGTTCTCCATCATTGATTGCGCTGTCCAGTCGAGATCCGATTCTTACAGCTTTTCAGCTCAGTTGGGAATTACGTCGTTTATCGAAAGTAGAAATGGAATTTGCAGTTGAATACAACGACTTGAGGGGAAAAGTTCAACACTTTGCAGTTGCTTTGTTAGATCATGTTAGAACAACCAATGAATTGCAAATATGTTTAAATTACAATCCTAATCAACGTATAGCAAGCGATCCAGAAAATGAACAAGAAACACTGCGTTTGGAGAGACTTAAATTAGCGATTGATTATAAACAGAAACATTTCGTAGCTCATCCAAATGTGCAACAAATGTTAGGTTCTGTTTGGTATGATGGCATGCCTGGTTTTCGTAGAAAAGGTCCAATCAAACAAGCACTTGAAGTGTTGAGCATAGCTATGCAATTTCCAATTTATTCCTTGTTTAACGTTTTATTACCGAACACGAAACTTGGTAAAAAGTTGAAACAACCATTCGTAAAGTTTATTTCTCACTCTGCATCCTATGTGTTTTTCCTCTGTGAGTATTTATTGTTGTTTTTGGAGACTTATTTTCGGTTTTCAGCGTTGCTTGTTTTGGCCTCTCAAAGAGTTGAGTATCACATTGTGACCTTCTTTGGACTCGACGAATGGTCGCAATATATGAGAAACGCTCATGTTAAGGAAAGGGGAAAGTGGCCATCGCTGACGGAATGTTTTATAATTTTATACGTTCTTGGATTCATTTGGCAAGAAACGTGTGAGTTGATTGAACAAGGTATCTGGGTTTACGCAAGCAACATGTGGAATATTGTTGACTTCATGACAAACTGTGTTTATATAAATTGGATGGCTCTTCGAATTTTTTCAATAGTACAAGTTTATATTCAAGAATTACGTGGTAACATTAGCGTGAAGCTTCGCGAAGACTGGGATCCATATGATCCACTACTACTCAGCGAAGGAATGTTCGGAGCCGCTAACATATTTAGTTTCCTAAAGTTGGTTCATATATTTTCTGTGCATCCACACTTAGGTCCATTGCAAATTAGTCTAGGAAGAATGGTGTTCGACATTCTTAAGTTTTTCTTCCTTTTTATTCTTGTTTTGTTCGCTTTCGGCTGCGGAATGAATCAACTTCTCTGGTATTATGCAAACAAAGATTTTCAAAAGTGTACGAGTAAACTTATCTCGGCTGAGGCACACTACGCGTTAGACCAAGATCATTCCTGTGAAATTTGGCGCAGATTTTCTAATCTATTTGAAACTTCACAAACTCTGTTTTGGGCTAGTTTCGGACTCATTGATTTGCATAACTTTGAAATGACAGGAATTAAAACATTCACACGATTCTGGGGACTGTTAATGTTTGGCTCTTATTCGGTCATAAATGTGGTTGTATTGCTCAATTTGTTGATTGCGATGATGTCAAATTCTTATCAACTAATTAGTGGTCGAAGTGACGTTGAGTGGAAATTTGCTCGAGCCAAACTGTGGATTAGTTATTTTGACGACTCTTCATCAGTACCACCTCCATTCAACTTAATGCCGTCTTGTGGGAAATTTTGTATTTCTGTAAAGAAAAAGTTGAATAACACATTGAATCAATCATTCAGTGGAAGTATAAACAAGAAAACTTATGAAAACGTGATGCGATGTTTAGTTCGACGCTATATTACTCGAGAACAACGGAAAGCTGAAGAAACAGGTCCTGTCACTGAAGACAGTGTGAATGAAATTAAACAGGATATCGCTGGATTTAGATACGAATTATTAGACATTTTGTTTAATAATGGAATGCGTGTGAATAACAAGATTCATTCGGACAAAGATCGTAGGTGCAATCTAACTTTTCTTATTACTTAAATTGTTTTGTTAACCAGTCGCAGGCAAGAAAGAACGCATTCGTGAACGTCGCTTACTTAAAGGTTTCAACATTGGTTTCGTAGAAAAGGTTCGCGAGCTTTCGCAAATTGAAGGTATTTTGAAAGAAGAGAACGAAAACGGAATGTTGAGCGTGACGAAAACAGCGAGCATTAGAAAGAGACAATTAGTGCAAAGTCGATGGACGACTGCAGTCACTGCTATTGTAAAACATAATGGCAGTCAAATAGGCCGAGCGACTCCAGAACAAAGCAACAGTATTGTTGATCTCAGAGAAAAGGTTTTGAGTGAAAAAGAAACAAATGATCTGCAAAAAATTGACGAGGAACCTAAAACGAATTCCGCACTTTTCAAAGGTAACGATTTATTAAGTTGTTCGGCGACTAAAAGTTTGGTCAACGAATCGTGTTACGAAAAAAAAGAGAAAAGTGATGAAAATGTAGTCGACGAGAAAGCAACTTGTGAAAAAGCATCGATTCACTGCATTGATCCTGCAACGCCAGAAGAAAGAAAAGAATGCAACCAAACGCTGGTCAACATCGGAGACAATTGGTTTTAGTGTTTTTATTAAATTTATGGTACATGAAAAGTGGAATTTTTTACTTTTATTTAGAGGATTGAAAGTAGTTGTTAAGCAAATGTTAGCAATCGGAACAAGTATACCGTACTTTAGTCGCTTCATTTCGCATTTCGTCTATATTTGGCAAAGGAAGTGATTGTGTACACTGAGCCGCTACTCTTTAATACTACTCAAGCAACTATAAATAGTACTGTTATGAGAAAGAAGAAAACCAGAACTGAACTTCATTTGAATATTGACTTTTTAGGAAAAAAACAGAAAAATCAATAAAATATCCTTAGAAACGAGTATGTAATGGATATAAACGCGTGCGCTGTTCTCGATTGCACTTTGAAACGATAAATTGTGAATAAAAATGATTTCAGACGAAGCATAAATGAACTGCGATGTAATTGTAATTTCAACGTTTCAGGTAAGTTTAAGCAGTGAAAACGGAAGTTGTAATTTTGACCAAGTAAATGACAGTTGTTTCGCTTGAATCGATGAAAGTGGAGGGCAACGTAACGGCCACATTCATTTATCAAACCATGGAATCTACGGAACTCTGATGCATACCTTGTGCTGTAAAACATCATTTTCTACGAATTCGATGAAAATCGTTAAATTAATTGCACTTATATTTTAAATCAACGGTCTTTCTATTATCAATTGGTGCCTCAAAACGTTTACACTTTTCTTTGGCCTCAAAACGATGAGTTCGACACAATATTCTTACGAAAAATTTGCAGTAATTATTGTACTGTCGGGCTGCGGAGCTGCTGCACTCTTCGCTTGTCTTGTCTTGCTTTGCTGTCACGTTTTTTTAAAAGTAAGTCGAATCAGTCCTTAATTCGTAATCAGTCTCAATGTATTATTTGATTAATTCAAACTAATTCCGTCACATTCACATTCGCTCTTCAAACGAAACTTTTATTTACATTCAACACACAAAATGAGTTCATTGTTTACAGTAGCAAAAGTGTAGTGATTCAATAACTCAACAATGTTTGAATAGTTAAATGTGAAACTTTGAATGTGACGCTTTGCAGTGAAGTGTCATTGAAGTTCACAAAGAAAACAA
Organism: Leptotrombidium deliense; assembly: GCA_003675905.2. NCBI lineage: Eukaryota > Metazoa > Arthropoda > Arachnida > Trombidiformes > Trombiculidae > Leptotrombidium > Leptotrombidium deliense. The sequence goes on from NCKV01001006.1 coordinate 8,357, forward strand.
TAATTATTTAATTATTTCATTTTGATGCTCACTTATAATAATAATCAATATTTTTGTCTGAATTATGAATACTTTAAATAAGGGAGCAGGTGTTTTGAAACACCAGTTTCATTTCACTTCATTTGCACAGCAAATTAAGAAAAAATTCTTCTCTTATTATATTCAACAACGTTATATAATTGGAAAATAAAATTAATCGAGAAACTGACAGAAGATTAGCATACGTAGCTGAGATTTGAAGTAAACTGCACAATAGAAAGCAGACACGAAACAAATTTGACGTTGAGCGACTTGTGTTTATGTGTGTATATATTATTAAGTATAGCTTACGCGTATAAATATTTCAATATTTGCATCAGACGAAATTCCGTTAAGCTTTTACGTCAGAGTTGTATTTTTTTTGTTTAATTCTCCATCAATTCAATTGCAAAGCTAAAAAATTAAAAATGTTTGTAAAGTGTAAGCGTAACGTGTCATTTAAGAACGCTTAATGCGAAGAATGTTTTTTTATGATTGATGACATCGTTTACAATGTGCTTCAATATGGATGTGTTGATGGCTAACTTAGATTCCCATCGTTATATATTTCACAGAAAAAAGGATCACACATTCACAGTCGCTATTATAACGCCTCGCAAAGTGGACTCGAAAGACAGACCACTTCCGACGAAAATGGCGATTTTTTTAGTTATTGTTTTGACGAATCATTGCCTCAGACGACCGAAGTTGAGAAAAGTGAAACAGAACGACCGTCGCCCGAAAAATGCGAATCAAATGCAAATAACAGAAACGATCACAACGAAACACAAAACGCGGATCAACGCATTAGGTTTGTTTGCTTTTTAATTCGATTCGATTGAACCATTTTCGTATCAAGAAAAGCGAATGTGTTGAGATAGTTGAGTGTTAGACACTCGAACAATTTATCATTCATTTGAAAATAGGTTGTAAAGAATCCTAATAAATACATTCGCGAAAGTACATTTGTAACGAGTGTCATTCGAAATTTATGTCACTCACAACATTAAGTAAAGAGCAGTGAAATATAATTGCATTTACTGTAATCTAATAAAACGCTTCGAACATTAGGTGCTCGTCACTGAAAAATAAAACCAGAAAAGCATCGCTTCCATCAAAGATAACCACCACTGCATCAGAGGAGGTGAATTACGCGATTAAATCGAAAATGACTGAAAATGTGTCTCATAGAAAAAAGTTAACAGGTTTGGCAGACAACGACGAGCTTCAATCAGTCACGGAATCGTGAGGCAAGAAAGTTTTGACGAACCGGACGAGCAAAACACTCTTGAGCAAACAGGTTCGATTAAAACGTTCTAGTTTCTTTTCATTACACCATTGTTTACAGAAATCGGTGATACTGATGAAATGGATGAGAAGTCTCCGGAAACAATGAGGTGATTTGCACTGTTTCAGAGATACTGATAATTATAATTGAAAATCAATAGAAAGCAATACAGAGAACTTTGGCAGTTACGAGCAACGTTCGAAGCCGAAGAATCAACTGCAAATGAATTGGAAGCTAATACTAAAAACGATGCTAAACTGTCGAAGAACGATTCAGGTTTCCAAAGTTGTGTCCAGTGTTTTGTAATTAATATTATTTATTTTGTTTCAATTCAGGTTATAAATCAATTGAACGAAAGGATTATTCGATTGACTTAAAAACAGAAACCATATTTCGACAGTTCACATCAAGTTCGCTGTCACAGAAGAGTCCTCATCAAAGTATACAAGAAGAGCAAGAAAACGACGTTCAGGCAACTTATGTATAGCAGTCTAGCAGTTATTAATTTTTTCAAAAAGGCTTAAAGGCTTTATTCGTTGCATTTAAGCTTCAATTGTTAATAGTTTATTGAAAAATTGAAAATTTTTGCGTCGTTAAATGGAACCTTTTAAAGTTCTATAGATTATTTTGTAACGAAATACAAAACATTAAGTTTCAAGTGAGAAAATGCTTAAAGAAAAGCTTATTTAACGATTCGAACCTCACTGTTGGAGTGAAAGCATCCATGAAATCCTTCTTTCGAAACCCAAAAAATTTCTAAAACCCAATGAACGCCGAGTTTACAAAATCTCTCAATAATTGATAAACGAACGGTTTTATTTTTGATGCAATAAATATGACAGTGATTCTTTTTGATTGATCACCGTATTTAATTAATTGATTCGAATTATTTTTTATCTCTTCGAAACCAGTGACTTCTTCTTTTCCATTTATAGAACTCGACGTTTACTTTCCTCATACAATTAACATTATATAAATTTTCATAGAAACGTATCGAATTGTAAATTGCTATTAATGTTGCTTGTTAACTGCAAGAAATGCCTTTTTATACAAATTGCAGTAGACTCATCGACTGTCATTTTTAACTTTTTACACCAAAAGCTGTATAAAAACTCAATGAACGTTATTACAATAATAAATTATTCAAATTCACACGAGTACAACGTCGAAACAAATGTTGCCATAATTATCAAAAATGTCTCTTGAAGTGTTGAACAGTTCAAAAAATGTAAACAAACCGTAACAGAGCCATCTTTCAATGGCGCCATTTATCAACTTACTCAACAAAATTGCCGAAAGACGGCAGCCGACACTCTATACCTGAAAGTGTGTAATCCCGGTTAAAAAGTTTTCATTTATTTTTGTAGCATTCAAAGAAACGATATTTATTTGCTAAACACTTCTCGCACACGATTGCATTGCAAACAACTGCAGTTGATTGCTACAAGTACACTTCTCAATGGCTCCATCTTTTAAATGAGTGTCATTGGAGTAAAGCACGACGTGAAACGTGTGAATGAAGGCAATGAGTTTGGTTCAATACGTTGTGGTTCGCGGCGATCTGAATTGGCCTGTTGGCGCCTTGATAGGTAAGTGTAAATAGACTGCACATTAGGGTTCATTTATCATTGACTAGCTCAAGGATGTCATTCGTGTGTCTCTGCAATTGTATCGAATTTGAGTGATGAGAAGACGCGCGAATACATTAACGCATTGGATTCAATGCATAAAGTCGTATTGAAAGCTGAAAATGCGGAACAATTGAGCGAATTATCAAAGGTTCTTACAGAGAATGAAATTCCTTTCTACTGTTGGACTGAACAACCGGAAAACATAAAGACTTGCCTGGCCACTGTACCTCGTGAGAAAAGTGTTCTCTCGAAATACTTCAAGCAATTCAAGCTGTTTCAATAAAGAAATTATAATTTAAAGTGAACTAACCTTTAGTTACAAGAGACAAGAATCAAAAAGTATCAAACTGAAAATTGATGAGTGGCGATCAATCAGTCGAGTGATAACGAAAGTTTACTTTGCATTCTCAATGATTAGTTTTGCAAACCGAATGCGGTTTTATGAAATGTTTTTCAATCTCATTTATTTAAATGAGAAAATGTTGAGAATTGTAGTGAGGAGTCTGGATCTGCAATACAGCGATCAGTGAGCAGTGAACGTCGATCTGGCATAACTTAACCCGTTATTTATTGGGCAGTTAAGATCTGAAAAATTTTATGCTTACTGTTATTATTGACATAACTTAAAAAATAATTTGTTAACCCATTCACTTTGCGAGATTAACTATTTTTGTTGGTTTGCGTTTCGCGGAGTATTCGTAATTTGTGCATACATTACAACGCCGCGATTAGCATAACACACGAAATGTGTGGAATGAACAGTGTGCTCGAATAACGCAAAGATTATAATGAATGCATGCAATAAATGACGACAATAATAACTTTTTGAGCGCGAATACGACTTGAGCACACAATGAAAGCGAAACAAAATTCGTTAATCGAAATTAGTGGTCGAATGTGAGTGAATGCAATTTGGTTGCATTCAGAGTGCGTGCTTCGAAAGCGATCTTTAATTTTGAATTAAAAGAAATGCGAGAAAATAAATTAAAATAATTTGTTATGGAAATACATGTACTCGCAGTGTATACGCATT
>NCKV01001007.1:0-12322 GCA_003675905.2 Leptotrombidium deliense
GGTGAGATTTAGTTAATATTTTTCTTTATATAGTTGTGAGCGCAAAACAAAACGTTTCTTTTATTACTTTATTAATTAACGATAAAAATTGAGTGAAAGTCATTCGTGTTCGCCATCAAACACAAACGCACACTAACAATGAGTGAACAAATTTTTATAATTAATTCTTTATTGATTTTATAATGAAATTAGTAATTAGTCTTTACAAACATTTTGAAACGCAGTAATTGCTGGTTGAGTTCGAATGCATTGCGTTGCAGCAACACTCGCCTTCGGCTGCTTAATTGCTGCTTTCCTTTCATTACATGTGAAAACTTCGCGAACTAAGAATTAGGCACTAATAAAGAGAGCGAATGTTAGATTCGATTTATGTTTTTATCTCAATACAGACAAACAATAAAACATTCAAAACGCAAATAGCAATCATTGTCTTGTCGCGATCATAATTAATACATTCACTTTCTCGATTCGAATTTCGGATGTTGCTTTTATTTTCGCTGTAAAACTTGAACAGCGAAGTAAGTGTTACGTGAGCACAATTTTTATTTGCTTTTAAATTGAGTTTTTACTTTCAGTGACAGTCACAACTCAATTGTTTACAAAATTTGTTATTCAGTGAAAATTATTTAAATTTTATTCTTCAACATTATTCTGTGCACAACATTTGTTACATTTTGCTCCTCTTGTCAGTTTCAATGTATCAAGCAATGAATATTGTCCACAAGTTGACTTAACTTTGGTGTACAACTCCATTTTACTTTTTGCAATGTTTTCTCAAAAACGAAACGAACCACACGTAAATGCCGATTATTGAAAAAATTTGGTGAATTACTTTCGCCTCAAATGTGGAATCAAATTGCAAAATAAGAGTGCAGACAGAGACAGTTTAAATTATTCAACAACATTTTTAATACACATAAAAACTGGTGAAAAGACACGAATAAATGAATACAAAAACCAAAGAAGCGTTGATTGCGTGAAGAATGTTGTGTGAGCTCATTTGGGTAACACCCAAACATATTCACGATGTTCGGTTCGTTGGACATTTTTTATTCCCTAATCGTCAGTGCTGAAATATGCTTCTTTTTATTTCATTTTGAAACCATCATTGATTCGAAATTCAAAAAAAATTATTTCAATTTTCAAGTTCTGTTTGAATTGACAAGAAAATCTACTCGTTAATCATTGAATTTGTTTCACTATATATATTTAATGAACGGAGCGGCTAGAGCTCCAATGAGAGTTGGCGACTAGCTAAAAATGTACAAAAATCGGTTGCAAACGCTTAGATCAAAAGTCATAGTTCATCGAAGTGTGTCCTTCGAGAGAGTAAAGTAACGGGTAATGTGAGTAAAGGTATAATAGCAAACTTTTTCAAATATATATTTTTCGAAGGCAATTGTTTGAGTTCTGCAAAATTGTTCCGAAGTTTCGATCACGCGAATCTCTGATTTAATAGTCTAAATTTTTAAACGCATTTCTGGGGATGCGACGGCTGATAAGTTTGCATGAATTTGTTCACAAAAGTGAACAACATTTAACTTCGTTTCAAAGTTTCACAGAAATACATCGCAACAGAATCCTCGAGGAGAGCGAGGAATCACGAATCTGGTCTCAGTCAGGAGCACTCCATCAGAGAGTAAGCAGTTGAACGGACACTCAGTCGAGCGCTACACTCCGTTTGACATCGATGAACATGTTGTGTGCAATTCTTATCTGTTTGTTACGCATTTTATAATCTGAAAATCGAAATAAAGGTGAAAACTTGTTAGTCTTCGGGTTGCGAAGGCAGAAAACCATCGGAACCTCGATTATCAGCCTTCCTTCGTAACCAGCATTGCAAGGGACATGACGTTGTCTACAGTCGACAGTCGTTAAAATAAGAATTAACTTAATTAAAATAATGTAGGAATAATGCGACTTCATTTGTTCGCCATCACCAGTCGAATTCTACAAACAAAGTTCTCGCATGCCACTCATTCACTCTGTCTTTTAAGTGCATTTACACACTCGTTTAATTGCACATTTACAATCAAAATCAAAACATTTTAGAAATCTTCGAATAGAAACGAAAGCAAAGGTCGTTTCAAATGTTACTACAAAACAAACTATTTTAGACATATTTAGTGTGTCACTCTGGATTAAGAACACCTCTGAAATCAGGACAGTTCTAGATGACGAAACATTTGTGCCGTAATCGACAAGTTTTACTGTTGACTTGTCAACGCACTAAATATTTTTGAAAATCGCGCGTTAAGAGAATAGGTTGTGCAAGTGCGCGATTAATGTCACCACAAAGTTGTTCACAATAATAAAGTTTGTTATTTTCATAGAAATTGAATGAAATTTCACCGAATAAATGTCGGAAATGCAGTTAATTTTGCTGCAGAATACGAAGCGTGTGTAGAAATATTTAGGGGTGGCGTGTATTATGTCTCCATCGAAGAAGAACGTTGAAAATGACGTAAAAGCAGAAAAAGATGCGAAGGATAAACAATTGAGGTTTGTGGTAATTTGAATAAATTGGCCTTAATGTTAGTTATTGTTGCAGTTCTTCAGTAACACACAGAATTAGGGATGAAGTACAACGCAAAATTCATAATGGCGTTGAAAAGAAACGTAAAGATAAGATAAATACTTGGATTAATAAAATCGGAGAGCTTTTGCCATTACAAGATCCGAAGAAAGATTCTAAAAATGGAATTTTAGAAAGGACATATAACTACATAATCCATTTAAAAGAAACAAACGAGAAATTAATGCTTGGACATGTAAGCGAAGTACAAGGTCTGTGGATGTTATACAAGGTTTTAATTCCATTTCGGAATAATGTTTAATTTCTTTTAACAGAAAGCGAACTTCAACAGTGTAGGAAACGTGTTAAAGAGTTGGAGGTTATGATTTCGAGTTACTACAAATTGTTGCGAACAGCAGGAATATCAGCGTGCGTCGAACATGTTGATCTATGGAAACATCGTCCTACAAAGTATTCGAATAAAATATCAGAGGACCAAATAAATTCATTAGTCAAGAATAACAAGGATGAGCCTGATGATTCTTCTAGTTCTGAATCGTCTATGAATTCTACAAAAAAGTTAACAACGAATGAGGAGTCAATAAAATGTCAACCGAATACTTCCGTTTCAACAAACACTGTAGTGGTGAATGATTCTACTGTTGCAACTGTATCAGAAAACAAAAGTCGCAACCCTCAAATTCAGATCCGTCCGACGTCGAATGTACAATTGCTTCCAAATGCTGTTGCCTGTGACAATTCTGTGACAAATAATCTTGTGTCAGGCCAAATTATTATTGGACATACGGTTTTAAATGCGCCTCCTCAACCGCAAGCAACTGCTCTTTTGTTACCAAATGGACAAATTGTTTCTGTGGTGAGTCAGAGTCAACCGTCTTTGTTATTCTCACCTGGCACAGGTTTAGTGTTAACGTCACCACAAGTTAACCAGTTAACCACAGTTTCAACTAATCTTAGTCCTAATGTTTCTAAACCAACAACAACAACAGTGGAAATAGTTCCTGCATCACCAGAACCACAAAAAGCAATAACGAAAAAGAAAAAAACGATAAAGAGACTATTGAAAAATTTGTCTGGCAATAAAAAACCGGTGAAAAATGAAAATTTACCCTCAAAAGGTGATGGTAAATGTGAAGAAACAAAAGATGAGAATACAAAAAGTGAAGGGTGTACATCGGAGAAACGAAACAAAGCAGGTACCGATACTGAGTTGATAACGACTGAAAGTGATATTTTGGCAAAAGCAACTGAATCCATATTTTCTCCTCGTTCTTCGAGTAAAAGTGATGAAACAGCTTCCAATGCAAACAATGAAAAACAAGATGACAAGAATGTTGTCAGCGAACAGGATACATTACAAAAGGACAAATTGGAAAAGAATGAAACAATAAGAAATGATGAACTAAGCAATAATGAAGGACCGCCTTCGAAAAGATACAAGATAACAGAAGCTTTAACCGACAGTGAAAAATCAGCTACAAACATTGCTGAAAACAGTGTAGAAAATGATAAACCAGAAACTAACGCAAAGAATGCGATAGACAACAATCGTTTGATGACCACAGAAAATAACACTGAAATTTTTGCTGACAGTCATAGAAATGAAGAAAACCTTGGTGGTGACCAAGATTCCGAACTACCGTCGATTCTCGGTCTCACTGAAGATAATGTTATTTCTCCAGATTCCGTGAACAGTGTGTCAAACTCTAATTTGTCTGTATTTTTGAGTCTTTCCCCTGACTTTTTAACCAAAGATTCATCATCAAGCAACCAGACCTCAACGACACAATCATTGATGTCAGTAGCAAATTTAGTTCCTCCACCATCTACTCCTTCAATTAACACAACGTCAACAATTACACCGACACAATCGCAGCATCCATACATACCATCGTTAAATAACTTTAATTCCTCGATGAATTCAGAGCCAAGTGGTAATATGTCTGCTGGAATGATGAATCTGAACAAAGATTTTCTGTCACATTCTACCTTTATTGATAAAACAGCAATTCAGAAACAACCCGTTGTCAATAATAGCAATAGTAGCAATGTGGAAAGTTGTGTCAGTGTAAGAAATGTACACAACGGATCTATTTCAAATAATTTGTTGCATGTCTCTCATCATATATCTCATCAACAAACGTCGCAGCAGAACACACATCACCATCACAGTCCAGCAAGTTCACATCATCATCAAACACAACAAGAACAACAACACATACACACAAGGCAACTTTCGCAGAATCAATCTCAAATGCAGTCTTCCGCCCCTCAACACCAACCGGTTCCCCCTTCTCAACATCAACAAACAACTCACCAGACACAGCAACAGCATCAACAGTCGCAAGGACATCATCATCAACCGATTCAACAGACACCTTCCAACACGTCATTTAGTAGTCACTTGCAACCACAACAACAGTCTCAATCTAGTGAACAAAGGAAGCAGCTTTCAAATCAACTTAACTTTCAGCCACAAACCCATCTCCAGAAAGCGCCTTTACCAGCAAAACAACAGAATCCTTTATCTTATCTTTCTAATCATCATTCAAATCAACAAATTCATCAGCAAATGCAATCACAAACACCTCATTCGTCGAATAATCACCAGTCAACTACAACTTCTTCATATTCCGCCGAAGCTTTGTTACAACCAACGAACAGTCAAAATTATAATCACAATAATTTGTTACCTCTTCCAATTGAACAGAATAACAATTATCTGACCAACAATGCGAACACAAACAATTCCAATAATAGACCACCAATTTCGTATTCTTCACTTCCATATTCTTCTGTCTTCTCATACTCAGCTGAGTCTTTGTTACGTCAACAGCCATCAACGACTACTTTCAATTATACACAAAATTTACTTTCCCTTCCTTCTGAACAAACTACAAATTATTCGCATCAACAAGTAACATCAAATTCAAATAGACCCCCAATATCATACTCTGCAGAAAGTTTGTTGGCTGCAAACCACGGAGAGAGGAGAGAAGCGAACAAGACCGGAATGAGAAGTGAAGAACAACAAGACACATACCGACGTCAATATCCACAAAATTGTGGACAAAGTTTAAATCAGGAGCAGGTTATTGCGACTTCACATAATCAACAACAGCAATCAAAACACAACAGAGATCAAAGTCACCACCAGTCGCACAGGACACAGTCGTTACAGTCACAGAGCAATGAGCAAAGAAAAATGCATCCAATGCAAAACAATTTTCAGCAAGTGCAACATCAGAAAACCTCTCAAACCAGTAAACAACCGAATAATGTGACATATTCATCTAATCATCATTCGACTCAACAACTTCAGCAGCAAATGCAGCAGCAACAGCCACATTCTGTAAATAACCATCAGTCTTCATCGTCTTCGTCTTCATATTCGGCTGAAGCCCTACTCAGAGAGCAGCCTACTCAAAATAGTTACAGTCATCATAATATCCTTCCGCTGAATGTTGAGCAGAGCAACTATTCATTGCCACCGAATAACTCTTCCAACAACACGACTAATCGTCCACCGCTACCATATTCGCTGCCTTATTCTTCGGTGTCTGCTTACTCAGCTGAATCATTATTACGTCAACAGCCTCCGACGAGTTCTTTTAACTACGGTCAGAATTGGTTGCCGCTTCCGATTGATCAGAGTACGAATTATTCACAACAGAACTCTTCCAACAATAGACCAACTATTTCATACTCAGCTGAAAGTCTGTTTGGATCTGTTAGTGGTACTGGTACTCACGTTGAGAGAAGAGACAGTAACAAAACAGGAATGCGAAGTGACGAACAAGACACATATCGCCGACATTACTCTCAAAATTGTGGACAAGGAGTAAACGTGGAACACATTGTGTCAACTACCCATAATCAGCAACAGTCAAAGCATAATCGGGACCAGTCTCAGAATCACCAACAGTCTCATCGTTCACAACCCGTACAATCACAAACGAACGAACAAAGAAAGATGCATTCGATGCAATCGAACTTTCAATCCCAATCTCAGATGCATCATCAAAAGGCGCCACAAAAACAGACAAACCCAGTGCCTTATTTGTCCACTCATCATAGTAATCAATCGCAGCTTCACCAGCAAATACAACAGTCTTCTCATTCTTCTAATAATCAGCTGTCAACATCGTCATCGTCATATTCTGCTGAAGCTTTGCTGCGTGAACCACCATTGATAAACACTCATAATTATAGTCATCATCACAACCTGTTGCCACTGAATGTTGAACAATTCATTGGACTCTCCGTTCCAAATTCAAAATCATCGTCTGCGAAGCGAAAATCGCATTTTTAACATAACCGAAACATTCGCATTGAAACATATACTATTCAAGTTTGATAAAGCGAGAACATTATCACGGTTCTCTATTGTTGTGTATAATTTTAAAACTCTTCAATACAAATAAGTCAATGAAAGCGTTGAGGTTCGTTTGTACAATTTTAAATTGTGGAAATAATAGTTGCATGTTAATATGTAATGTAATTCGTAACTTGAACCGAGAAATAATTCATCGTTTCAATAAAGTCATTGTTTTGCAAGGACATCGAGAATCGTGAATGCATAAGCAAATGGTTATGTAAAAATAGAAACCAATTCTGAAATTGCTTCGAATAATACATTTTTCATAAATTCGTTTGACTTATCGTTTGACAATCACTTTATTCTCAGAACTGCATCTCATTACATTGCGAAAAAGTTTGCAAAAGCGAATTTTACCACAATAGCATTAACATCATTTCAACGTCATAAGAACGCAAGCATTTGATTCGATTGTAAATATCGAAATTTGTATTGTTGCATCTCAATTTACACAGGGATAAGAACATACAATGTAACACAAAGCTCACGAATTTGTCAAAATTTCGAAATCGAACCCAATTTTGTTGAAGTAGTAATATTATTTTTTAAAAATAATTTTCGAGATTAAGTATCAAAAAACATACTACATTAATATGACCGAATAAATTGTCGACAATTAATCATTAAATACTTTGTTCGATCGAGACCACCAATAAATGCAAAATATGGAATTAGGAAATTCCATTTCCAAACATTAATAAATTTTTGTCATAATTATTTTGAAGTTTGATGCTACTTTCAGTGTCAATCGCTGACTCAACGCTTTTTTAAATTGAAATTTGCAGTAAATTATTCGAAAAATTAATTTATGTTAAGAAAATTCATTTATGTGTTTACTTAAGAAATTTATTAGAAATGACAAATTATTCGTATATTTTGTGATCACGCGTGAACGAACTGACGTGTGTAATTAGCAGCGTCAAGCACTAGTTTTGCACGATTGATATAAAAATGTAAGAATGACAATTACAATAAATATTCATAAATTAATGCACAATAAGATTAAATTTAATAAAGATGTTAATGAATTCAATTGTAACAGTGAAAAGAAAATTGTCGCTTTGTTTCGAGGAAAGAGACACGACACGACACACACGAACATCGAAAAAGTTCGATGACAGTCGTGTAATTAGTTAGCAGTTTTAAACGAAAGTTTGTAGATTTATTATTCATAATTTGCTGACAATGCTTTTTCTAAAACGCTGGGCCACACCAATTTCTTTGCATACCTCAACCATTCGTTTACTTTGTCTCTAAAGAGATCATCTTTTACCATCCAATAAGCTTTGTCGAAACTGTTGAAAGGTTGTGCTACTCTTGCAGGACACAAGATACCGCTGAAATGTCGCGACTGAAGTTCTACTTCAATACCATCAGTTACCATCGCATCGGCTCTGTTTTCTGCAATTTCTTTGAAAACTTTTCTGTTGTCTTCCACAACAGTCAACGACGATTCCTTAAAGTGAGTGATTGCAAAAATATGATTGGTTCCACCACGATTCACAACCATTCGAACATTTGGTTTGTTCATCGATTCAATAGTCGTATATTTTTTAGCATCTTCGCATCGAACAATCGGTCTTTTTCCATCGGTAATTAAAGGTTCTGAGAAATAGCCATACTGAGCGCGTTTCTGGTTCACTGAAATGCCTCCCATTGCAATATCAAATTTATTTTCCGTCAGATCATCTGTTAGCTTTTTCCACGAAGTTTCCACAATAACTAATCTAACTCCGAGATAGTCGGCCAAACTTTGCGCCATTATTACATCGGCACCAATTATCTCACCATTCTCTGTTTTGAAAGAATAAGGTGCGTAATCACCCGTAAGTCCAACTCTTAAAACTCCGTTTCGATTAATTGCACTGAGAACAGGCGAAGTGTTGTTGGCGATGTCCATCGCTGTGCATAACGCAAGAATATATTTTAGTAAAAGATCGAGCATTATTAGATTCTAGTATAGTATGAAACTAATAAATGTAACAATGATTTATGGTCGGAAGATAAAATCAATTTATAACAAATTACATGTTTGTGAAACTTTTTTCAAGCCTCTCCTTTCTGTCAACGAATCCAATAGAATCAAGCTGCACTTGTGACGCCTGCCTCAATTTACACAGTTATGTATTTTCTTCAGTTACGATATTAATTACAATCGAAACATTGCCAACTTTTCAAGGAATTGTGTGTCTCTTCGCTCATTATTACGTCAACAATGGATGTGCTGAAATTCTGATCTCTGATAACCTAAATGATGAACAGTCATTACCTGTTCCGGTTGCTACGCAGTCTGAAACGGTTGAAATACTTATGCAGTCAGTCCTACTCACAAAACACGTCACACATTCGTTCAAATCCACCTGTCAATTTCACTGTTTTGTTTGTGTCTAAACGAGAGAAACAGTTTTGACGAGTGTTGAATTGTGCACAACTTTTCTTTGCCAATATTGATAATGACATTAAATTGAAGCATTTTTCGATTAAATGCGAAGATTACACACTAATTAAGTTTATTGTGCAATGTCTGTATTCCAAGTAAATTGGTACCACCATTTGAGTTTTATCTTAACAGTGTATTCAACTGACGACAAATTATGATTAACTCACGAAACGTGTATTTTTTGATGAATCGTTCATTTACAAAAAGTGTGAGACGCGACACTGAATTTAGCAAAATGTTTAAATCGTTTTTTTCACATAAACGAAAAAGTCGGAAATCCTGGAGTGTTTGTTAAACATAAGTTGGCGGAACAAGATTTGTGTACTTTCACGTTGGTTACAAGAATAAAGAGAAAGTCTAAAAATGAAATATGCATGTGACAAAAAACTACATTTTTCCAGTGATTTAACATTTCAAGGAACATTTGAAGCAAAAGCGCGTGTATTCGACGAATTGTGCCTCTTCACTTTTCCTTGCGAAATTTTCGCAAAGTAAAACTCGACAAGTATTATATGTATACTTAAATAAATAACTTTTTGCAAGTACATGCAAATGTATTTCAAAAGTTTCAATAAATAACATTTTTTCAATGTCTTTTCGTTAACGAAATTCCACATTAAAATTAAATGTTTAAATTATTTATTATTAAAGTCTAAGAAGTGGCGGATGAAAAAATGGACAGATTTTGGTGCACAATTGTTAATGTATACTTATTGCACATTAATTCGCTAGCATAAAAATATTAATGAAGTAAACTCGCTTAACTCGTACTTTAATTAAATTAAATATACATTTATCAAAAAACGTTGCAAAAAAGTTGAACCTGCAATCAATGATTAACTGGTGTTATTAATAATAACCAACTGTTTCAGCTGTTTCATAACAGTGTCTATTAATTTCTTTTTGTCTCTTTCGTTCTTTTTAAGAGCTGCAAACAAATTTTTCTTTTTGTCAGCTTCTTTTACTTTTTCTAAAAGATTGAGGGCTATCGTTGGATTTACGCGTAAATATTTGCTTTCTTGTTTCCCGTAATCGGAAAGATATGTAGACCAGTCCCAAATAGTGAACAAATCCATCAGTTGTCGCAGCTCTGTAAAACACAACTGCAAAGCTCCGTCTTCGAATCCAGAGACTGGCTCTGAGTTTGCAAAGAGTTCACATTGGATTAAGTCCAAATTAAACTGCTGCAAGGCTCCCAAAGATATGCATTTCACCTCTTCGTCCATCAGAAAATTCATCAACGAGGACGCAATATGTTTACATGCAGAATGACAGGCAGTTTGCGCCACTTTCAGAGGTAAATTTGTAAACGCTTCGAAAGTGCTCGTCAAGAAAGCAATTAAATCTGAAATATAAGATGACGACACCCCAGAAGATTCAGTTAATATCCAATCGTAACTGGCCAATTCTAAAAATTCATCTATCTTCTGATTTAGTTGTAAATAAATTTGAGATTCAGCGTCTGCACGAGTGTCTTTGAACATCGATCGGCCCTGTAAAAGCGCCAAATGGGAAGCATTCGAGCTAACTTGAGGAGTCGACACTGGAGTAGACATCGACGGTGAGTTGATTGTTTGAGAAATGAATTCCTCCAAATAAACACTGGCATCTTCTAAATAATTAGTGTTGATTGTGATCTGAATCAATTGCAAAAGTCCTAAATTTGGCTTCTTAATCAAACTTGAGAGACAACCTGCGAGAGTTCGTGTTAACAACACGTTTGTTGACTTTCTGACCATATCTTCTATTTCTGTTTGACTCGAATTCAAATCAAGCGAAAATTGAAGACAAGCATAAATAAAGCGTTTTACTTCTTTGTAAACTTTTGGCACAAAAGACGAAAAATTAAACCTCTTTGGGAAATCACCATTGGTTCCGGGAACCGACTCTGCTTCATAAAATGGAAACTCACTGATTATCTCGTTGTATTCGGACACATTGTTGACTTGGATTGGATGGTAGTTATCTGCATCAAATATTGTTCGAAAAACACTAACCCACTGTTTCATCAAAATTTCATTGTACTGGTCTCTTATTTCGAGCAGTAAATTAAACAAAGGATTTACATTGTATCCGTATCCCTGAAGAGTATAACTGAACAACATCACAAGTCGTTTAATTTTTAACATTAAACTGTCGTCAGTGCAGTATGACGAATGTGTTCGTAAACTAGCAATAACTGACTGCAGTGAATTTTCCCACACTTCATCCAAATATTGTTTAGTTACCAATCCCTGGGCAGTGCTCAATATGTTATCTTCAATCACGAAAAAACCAACGATTCCACAAAAATAATTTTTATATCCTTCAATATTTTCATGCATATTAATGGGAGGTTGTAGTGCTAGTTTAGCTTGTTGTTGTCTTTGTTGACGATAATACACTTCGAACTGTTCTCGTGCCCCCAAACACCCAAAAATATGTAAACAACGGTAAACTGGAGAAAAGTCAACTAAATCTGTAGCACTTAATTCTTCTTCATTCGTATTTATGTCAATTTCTGACTCAACATCAGGAGGCTCAGTTTCAATTTCACCAGTAAACGGATTTGGAGGTAAGGGAGCTTTTCTTTTCTTTGGTTGTTTCGCAGTTCCGTTATATTTCTTGAAATTATGTGCTGGACTGCTGTTACTACTGTTGTCCACTGAAGAGAAAGTCGTCAGTAACCCATCTTCAATATTCTGCTGATGAGCAGCATTTTTCATAGCAATTTCTCCGATTTTCGACGAAAGTTTTCTAATGTTTTCAAGAAAGTCTTTCAAATCTGACATAGAAGCTTCTTTAATCTTATCGCGCATCATTGGAATTTTAACACACATCGAATGTGCAAATCTGTAGTTGGAAACTCGCGGAAGATACGTTTGCTCCAAAAGTTCTAGCGTTTTAAGCGCAGGATAGTATTTCTTATCATTCATTTGAGCAACAAGTTTCCCATACATCTCAAGAACTGGAAGACACACACTCAAGT
>NCKV01001008.1:0-12322 GCA_003675905.2 Leptotrombidium deliense
TTGGAAGACCGAAACTTTTATAATTGTCACCCTGTACAAATGAAATTTTCAACTTTATTGCATCAACATATTGATTTTTGAATGAAAGTCAAATTATAATTTATGGTTGTGATAAATCGTGCTCAAAAGTATTTGAAACATGATATTCACACATTATTCATGTAATAATATCAGAGTCTCGGTTTACAAAAATTAATATGAGAAATTAAGTTAAATATGAGCAGTTCAGAAACAAGTTCATTTTTAAAGAGGTTTTCAAGATATTTTATTTTACATGAATTTATTGTATGATAATTACATTAGAATACCAATTTTGGTTTGTTTATTTGAATAGAAATGAATTTTTAATTAACACTTTATGCAATTTTAAGTCTTTGCTGATTTGCAAACCCATAATTCTTTATTAAATTGACAAGCGAATGAGTAATTATAACAGTTTGTGAATGACATCAGAAATGAATATATTCATTCACTGGAATTGTGACGACAACTTTTGTGAACATTCTTTTGAAAATGAAATCGAAAGACAATAAAAGTGTAATTTGCAACATTGAATCTCTATAAAAACAATAAAAGATCGCAACAAAAAGAATTACTTTGTAAGTCCATTTGTTGCCATTTATCAGAACTTTAAATGGAAACGGTCGAAATTGAAAATTGAGATGATGATGTTTGCTTTATTGTTCTTATTTTCGAAACTCCAACATTGGTCATTGTTTGTGCATCGTTCGGATATTATATCGAACAAGCTTATCTCAACCTGAGTTGTAACAAAACACAAATGTTTTTACTTTTACACAAACAAAAACTTAAAAGTTTCAATCATAATTTAATCATAACATAATATTTCGGTAAAAACAAATAAACAGTGATGCAAGCTTTGTTTAGTTTTTAGTTTAGTTGTTAAGTTAACAAAAAATTATAAGGATTATTTTTTAGCACACTGTTACAGCTCAAACAAAATTGGAGACACATAAGTAGACTTTGAACGTTATGTATTTAAAAATAACAAATTATGCACGTGATTATTCCCCATATGCTAGCATTATTTGTATCATTTTCGAATACATTGGTTTCAAGCTAAACATAATTCTTGTCATTGCTACTGCAGTACAGAAACGAAAAGTAGGTGACATGGTGACGAAATGTGATATGCAGTGTTAGTTATGCATTCGGCTGAAGAATAACAATCCTTGTCGCTTTTAACCAAAAAATGTAAATGTATTGAGATGAGCATCAAGTCACCGCTGATGCGTTCTATAACTAAGTTAAATTGTAATTTAGTCAAAAAAATAAATATTACGTCGTAAATTTATTGAAAGACACTACGTCACAACTTTATTCACAATTTTTTTATTTGACAATCCTGCACCACTGTTATTCTGCTCGCAACTGTATGTGAAATTTTTCGAGAAAAAAACCTACTTGGAATCAGTAGTCATTGACTACTAGTCAACAACTTCGTTTGTCGAACTTCATATCAATATGTTTTGTAAAGAGAGATACTTCGTTTTAAAATTTACATACACTTCTTTTACTTTGTGGCACAAAGTTTGTGCAATATTACTTTTTTATTCGGAAAAACATTTCTCTTACTCTAGAATCCAATCCAACATCCCACGTAACATTTGCTATTGCTAATAAATGCAAAATTATAATCATCTCTATATGTCGCATTCGCACTGAACTGATTGTAATTGAAAATTGGAATGTTATTATATTTTTATTTCACTTTAGTATATACAATTTAAAATAGCTAAACAACAAAAATAATCTTTAAAACATGTAAATTAGTAGCTATGAATTATTGATTATATAATCTGCGCTTTCAAACCAGAAACCATTGAAGCGAGATTTTGATTAAGATTTGTGGAACGATCGAAGAGAAAAGCGTTAAAAAAAGAAAACGTCGCACCAAATTTTCGTTGATCTTCTGTAACGGTTACAGAAGTGTCGAAACAGCGATTGCTTCGAAGAAAATCGACCGAAGTTGTTAATTAATCGACATTGCTGTTAACACTAACAGCGCAAAGATTTTTTTGCTTACGAAGACACCAAAACATGTAGAAAGAAGAGAGTATTTGCGTAAACCACACAACACTATTTGTTACAAGAATATATACAAGTACAGTTGTATCACGTTTCAGTTCACTGGAATCGTTGAAAATTCGATAAATCCAACACAGAGATAACGACAACGGAATTTTTAAGACAAACGCGTAACACAGAAGAGGCCACGAGAGTTGAGAAAAACAAGCAAACAGTCCTGCAGCTGAAATAGATGCTTGAATTATAGAACTGGGAATCATTAACATAAAAGTGTCATTATTTATCTTCAGTCGAATCGGAAGAATGTAACGAATTATGACGAATGTAACAGTAACCACACACAATATCACCCAAAATGTGTTCGTTACAATTAGAAAAACTTTGCACCACTTTTTGCACATATCGTGAACTTTGCTGCTGCAGTGTTTCGCGAAATATAATTTCTGTTTGTGCAGTGAACGCAAAATCATTTGTGCTTCGAAAACGCAACTGTTCCGATTTTCGGATGCGGTCGTCAAGACAACGAACAATCTTATTTTGTTTGCTTTGTTCGTCAGATATTCGCAAAATTGCTCTCTTTGTCGTCGATAAGTGTAATAAATGTAATGAAAGTTGTGTTCCGTGAACAGAGCGAAAAATAGACAAATATTTGTTAAAACTTTTTATTTTATCCAAAAAAACATTCTGTAGTAAAAAGCAAACTTATGATTATTATACTTGCAGTAAAATTGAGTTGTAAGTTAATAATGTATGAGAGTTAATGAAGTTAATAAAAATTACATTTCTTTACTTTAGCTTAAAAGGATTACGAATGGCATCACAGTTTAGTGATTCATAATTAATATTTCCGTCGTAGGCAATGGAAGCAATCAGAACTTGTTTGTTCACCTGCCCACTTAAGCGTCCCAAAATATGTAAATTAAGCGAAGATAATTCATTGTCAGCGACACAAACAACCATATACTTTGCATGGCACATACAAGGATCGCTTTCATAGACTAGGTAATCACAGCCAAATTTGAAACCATTCGTAAGGAAATAACCTTTACTCCACAAATCCTTAAATATGCGATATTTGCAAATTTCGTCTTCACTTTGAGGATAATCCCATTGAGAGGTTATATCTATAAATTCTTCCGCGTCACTGTAACCAGAGAGAGATGGACAGCGAGTAAACATTTGGATTGGGAATAAGTCATATGTCACTTCTGGCAGTCGTTTGATTTCCTGTTCAATGCATTCATTTTCAGTGAGAGTTACATTTTCCATTTCAGTACGTCGTTTCTTTTTGCCAGCAGCAATCTCTTCACATTTTCGCTTCATTTGCTGCACTCTTTCGTCTTTCAACAACTTTTTGTATTCCAAAAACGACTTATTTCTTTGGTCTTCAAATTGCGCACTGACCTCTTTGTTCACCGTTTCGTAACGTTTTTCATTGAATTGCATGAGCTTACAGATTTTATTTTCAATTAAAATATTGGCCTCTTCCCTCATTAGTTGTAGAGGAACTCCGAGTTGACTATTCTGATAGCTGTGACCAGGTAAACATCCAACCAGACTCCCAGTAATTCGATAATTCATCCTCACAAAACGAATGTCTGCGTAAATTATGGCAAAAAATCGCAAACAATGCATATAATTGACTTTATACCTTGAGTGTTCCACAGCAGTAATTTACCACCGCAAACATTAATGAAAATGAGTTCGTTTTGTTTTTGCATCACAAGCTAAAAGACGCAAGCATCAAAAAAAGAAAAACACTGTTTGCAGTATTTCGTAAGAAATGCTGACCTCAAAGTTCGGCGCACAATTCAAACACGTCATTTACAAGCCAAGTAAAAAATTCACAATTGCAGGTTGAAACTAAAAACAACTTTTTATTCAATTAAAATATTTGAGTCACTTAGAATTCAAATGTTAAGAAACGAATTAGTGGGAACTGTGTCACTTTCTTCAGAGAAACACACAGAATAATGTTGCAATCGAGAGTCTCGATTCGAGACTAAAATTTAGCTCTCGAACTTTTCTCAGCTCGAATTATAACAAAACGAGAATAACGTAAAACGAGTTCTTGTAATCTTCACAGACCAACCGGACCGATAAATCTCGCTTTCGATTACGAGGTGTTTTCCGAGAAAGTTTGACAATTGTTCTACACAAAATTAATTTTCAGGTGCTTTGTCGGTTTCTGAACAAGCTTTCGAGAACAAAATTTTCGAGATCTCGATTTTTTAACCAGATTCTTGGTCTCGCTCGATTTTTTAATTCTGACTCTCAATCTCGTTCAATATTACATCATGATTTCTCTCAACCTCACTCGAATCTCGATAATTCTCGCATTGATTGGTTTTTTCGAAAAATTCTCGTGATGTCGAGATTGGTATAGCTCCATGAAGTCCGAAAACAGAAACAAGGATCACTGAACAAATTAATGTTATTTTAGAATCAATGAATTTTTATTTATTAACGATCAACGAATTAAAACTACATTGTTTGCAGAGTACATCACTTTCCGATATAACCGCAAATAACTAGAATCAACCATTAACCGTAAACACTTAACGGCAAATAAATAAATAAGTTTCTGTGAACAGGTGATTCAGTTTTCTTCTAAAACGTTGGCCTCAGAAAATACAACCAAAACCAGAGTATTGATGAAGTGGTGTTTGATATTTAGTAAAATATGACAGTTGCTTGAATAAAAATAATGTTTGTCTCCATTTCTGTTTGTTGTGTGAGCTGTTTCCATGGGTTCTGTTATTGAGCACCAATCTTGATAAACGATAAATAATATGTAACGATTTCAGTCAATGAGATGTGATCACAGTAAAATTAAATGTGTTCTTGAGTAACGAGTGAACGTTACGTTCGCAACGAAAATGATAACCAGTCACTAATTGATACTAAATCCGAGTTCCAACCTGAATAATCGATCAAAAATCTACGTGCCTCCAGTATTCGAAGCGAGTGTGTATTTTAAATACTTGCTCTTATAGCAAACTTATCCCGGCAATTTAATTTTGTACAATTTCAATTTGAATCCTAGCATTTCAGTTAAAACAGCCGAGAACGCTGATAACACGATGACTTTAGTGACATTGTACAGATATGGATTCGCACTGAATCCTGAAATCTTGAAAGGAACTTCTAATTGTTTCAAAAGACTGGCAGCTAACTTCAGTACGTTATTCGCCAGGTTTAATGTGTCTTTTTTGTGGGGCTTTTGTTCCATTTGTAAATATAAGTTAATTTGCTCTGTAATTAGCACGGATAAATTGCTTCGATATTTCTTATTCATTTTCGAACCGAGAATTATAACTCTCATTATATAAATTCCAATCGAGAGATTCCAAAACACCATTTCCCAGCAGTACAACTTTTCAGCACAAATTTCCGATTCTCTCAGAAGCTGTTAAAAACAAAAGCTGGTAAACAAAAAAAGTACGAACTATAAACTAATCACTTACCTGGATGCAAAGAAACGTTAATATTGTGACAGCTATGATAAAGGAAGTGGACACAATAACGTCAACAGAGCGTTGAGGGCCGTGTTTTCTCAAATAAGAGCGTACAGAGAGCCAAGTTTTGATATTCCTAACTTTGTTCAGTCTAAAATGAGGCAATACCGATCTTTTGGTTCTTCTTGATGATGTCAGGTGACAAAAATATTTAGCATATAAAAATCGCTGTGAAAACAAATATTTAATAAGTTGTATTATTGTTTATAAAGTTCACCTCTCTGAAAGTTCGTTCGGCGACACACAATAGGAAGAAGAAGATTAAACTAAACATAAATCTGGCACAAAGTGCAACAGCAACAACGAACAAATATGACCATGACAAGGGAATTGAAGCAATTATATCCAATATAATTCGAGTATCTAGAGTCCTAACAACATCACTCAATTGTACTGAAGTGTCACTCGACGAATTGAAAGCTGTTGTTCCTGCTGTTTCAGAGGTTTGAGAAACGGGCTCATTGGTCATTTTTAGGCGAAAAACGGTTGGAATGAAAGATATAATCAATGACAATAAAAATGCAAGATAAAAGTATTCATTGCTGTATTTGACGGACTCCACTTTTCGAATAATCGCTGAGCTGATATCCAGTACTGACAAATCAATCTTCTGACATTCATTGTGTTGCCAAATCGTACAACTAACTGAATAACAAGAGAAAAGATACAAATGAAGTTAACTCTTAGAATACAGTAGTTGCAGTGGTTAATACACACAAAATAAAAAAACTCGGTTAAAAACATAAAAAAGGTAAACAAAAAGTTAAAAGAAACTAAAACAACGCAAACCTTTTAATAATCTTCTTCCTAAACGATTAACGATTAAAAAAACAGGAAAGGGTTAAAAATTGATAAAATATTCATGCTGCCTACCTTTATCTGATTTATCATTTTTCTCAGTTTTCGACTCAACACCAAAAGAAGTGTCATCAACGAAGTTAAGAATCGATGGTATATCATCCGTGAAAGTGAAGAATTCGGTGGTTGCTTGTGTTACAGCAGGGGTTTCATCCTCAACATCTCCTTCGATATCCTCGTCAGATGTTCCATCAGAGTTGATCATTGGCCATTCGAGATCAGTTGTGATGCCTTTAATTTGTACTCCAGGGGAAAGAGATCCTTCAGAGTCTCCAGAACTGTATGCACAACGCGTACTGTTCACAACACCTTTATTTAATTTGTTGCGTATATTTTTTGGTTTCTTTGAAGTACTTTTTGACTTATTCAGCATCAGTTTTGAGCGTACGTTCGACGTATCCGAATATTTCACATCGGACAGTGGATATCTGCGACTCGAGAGATTTCTTATTTTCTTCACAACCATATCAGAGTATTTTTTCCACTGATTTTCATTGTTTGAGGTAACAGTTGAATACGGTGAGCAGTCTATTGAACTGATTTCCCTTTCTGGTTCGGACTCGGAAACGGAATTTTTCTCTTCCTCTTCAACCTTCGCACCAAATGCACGACTACGATCAGAACTGTTATCACTTTCATTTAATTGTAAATCTAAATGCAATCCTCGTCGTTGTTGTAACGGGACATAATCCTTATCACCTTCTTTGAAATCAGGGCAGTCGAGACCGCTTTCTTCGTCTGAATTCTTTTTCTTTGCTGGGCTAAACAAAGGCTTTACTTTTGAATCCGACTTTAACATATTTTCTTTGTTGTCGTCTTCCACACCGTTTAACTCTGATCTTGTTTGCCATTTAACATTTTTTGATTTCGATACATTCTCCTTCAAACTAAAACTAGGAGTCGAACGATGACGATTACTTCGTCGATGTTCTGTTTTAGACGAGTTTGAAGATGTGATTTGGGATTGCATTGTTCCCAAAATGCAAAACATAACAATGGGCGACAGAAGTTCAGAAATAGGTACTGAAGCAAATTCGTCGTCAGACATTCTGTTGATGAAGATACAGAGTGCAGAGATTTGTAAAAAATACAAGGATAATAACAACCAACAAATCCAGCTATTCGTTTGATTAGTCCACCATTTCAAGTAAAATGGAAATAAAATTACGCGAGTTATACCCAAGTAAGTGGTCGCCAAATAACTTTGCTGTGGTTTAGCTTTGGTGAATGCAGAGCCACGAATTAAATCTAAATCAATGAGTTCTGTTTTAACACGTGCAACTTTCTTGGGTACAGCATCGCTCAATCCTTTCAGTACTCGTTCTTCAATCGACTTTTCCCACGACTGTTTATCATACGCTCCAATCTAATGTATTATTTCACTCTCAAATAACTACCTTAATCGAAAGTATTTACCTTCTTTTGGTACCAATACAATGCATTTTCAAGTGAAACTTTTGCTGAAAACATAGCAATACTAAAAAGCAGCAATGAAAAGCTGAAACCTGTAGATAAACAAAGAATACGTTTTGTATTTCTAAAGTCAGGCTTAATGTAAGGTCGAGTGTTGTTTCGCGTTGCAGACCTCAAAAAGCAAGTTTTTAAGTCGGCTAACGCTGCAGAAGATATACGACAGAAGTGCACTTCTGTTTCAATTATTACGTTATAAATACAAACACAAAATTTATCGAGAATTTGCGAAGAAATAGATTGGTTTCCAGCGAAAAAGCTTTCGATCGTTGAATCTTGTGACGACACAAGTGGTGATTCAATTTTGATATATCTTAACAGCCAATTTTCAATTGGTTTCGTAACTTTAATACATTCTTTTTATCGGCGACGAGACTCAAATTTCAATCGTAACTGCACTACACACAAAAGAATCTTACGTGAACGTGACGACAATCTGTGCGTTATTTCAAGAGTACAAACAAATGTCACTCAGATGATGTCTTTAATTGGATATAAAAATAAAAGTGAGTGAAAACAACTTCAAAAAATTGGCAACTTTTTGAGAAGAGGTTCCATTAACAAACGTCACGCAATACTCACAAAGTCACAAAACGGTCATTTTAGTGATTACACGACTGTACAAGATTAAGAGAGGTAATAGACATTACTTGTGGCGAAGTGACGGTTGAATGCAATCTGATGAGTGAATGAACCAAATGTTGAAGGTGATTTACAGCGAGTTTCGCGGCGAATGCTTCACTTGCCAACAGCAATCAACGAATCAAACATCACATAACTGTTCGAACAATGAATAACCGCGAAACAATCACATTTTTCGTCGTCGTAGAAGACAAAACAAATATTGTTCACATTAATCAGTGAAAGGTCGAAATACAAACCAAAACAAACGCTGAGTAAAAATGAAAACGAAAACAGCTCTTTAAAAATGGGTGATTCGATGCACAGCAGAGCATGAGTGGTGCACCTTTCAGTCTTCCGCGTCTGAAATGTGCAAATGTCAAAAGCTGTCTTCCTTTCTATGCCTTTCGTTATCAAACAGCACTCTTTTCGTTCACTGCACTCAACAGACTGATTGAACAGCACTTTTTCGGTCACTATTTATTCAATTTCATTTATACAGCGTACCACTAAAAGCCGTTCGCTGAATGATGAGTCGCAATTAACCACTAATTGCGTATAATTCGGCGTAATACGTCAACAATGTGTGTAAACAGATGCAGAATTTACTTTAACGAAAAATTTTGACAATTGCGAAAACAATTAAATCGCTATAAGAGGATCAGTAACGATGATTAACAGCAACAGATGGAGCTTTTTAAACATTTCAAAAACGTGTAAAAACGCATGAGAAATGCTTTGCGAACTTGGTAACGTTTTAAACGACAATAAGCAGAGTTTAGCGAACCGATTTAGGGCCCTGTTTGCTTTAAGAAACGATGGAAGTGACAAAGCTGTTGATTTCATTGCGGATACCCTTAAAACCGATCAGTCAGCGTTGTTGAAACATGAATGTTGTTTCTGCTTGGGACAAATGCAGAATGAGTACGCATTCGATTGTTTGGTCAAAGTGCTAAAGAACGTAGATGAACATCCAATGGTAAGACACGAGGCCGCAGAGGCGTTGGGTGCCATAGGAAGTCCTGCTTGTATGAAAATTGTGCAACAATTTTGCGATGACAATGTTGTTGAAGTAGCACAGACATGTCAGTTGGCCGTGGAAAGGATAAACTGGTTAAATAAAAATGAAAAGGAAGAGAAAAGTATATACAACACTGTTGACCCAACACCTGCCGCTCCATTGTTACCTGTTGTAACATTAAAAGAAATGTTGATAAGCCAAGAGTCAAGCTTGTACGATAAATATAGAGCGATGTTTGCCCTTAGAAATAATGCAACGGACGAAGCTGTTGTAGCGTTGGGGGAAGCTTTGGTCGCTTACAAGGATGATCCATTGAATGCATTACTCAAACATGAAATTGCTTTTGTTTTGGGACAAATTCAAAGTCCAGTGTCTGTAAAGTACTTGAAAACTTTGTTGTCAGATTTAAGAGAAAACGAAATGGTTCGTCATGAATGTGCAGAAGCCCTGGGGTCTATCGCAAATGATGAAGCAAACGTTATCCTGGATAATTTTAAGAAGGATGAAGTTGATGTCGTTCGCGAAAGTGTTGAAATTGCTTTGGATATGGCTGAATACGAGAACAGTGATAGTCAGTTTTTATTTTTGGATGATCTTGTAAAAAATGAAAAATCAAAATAAAATTATTCAATTTCACCCAAATATATCTGTTTATCGCTTGAACAAGACAAAACTGAAATGAGAAAGTGTTCAGAATGATTTCAGATTATTCAAAATATATACTTACTGATTGGTTCGCGAGGATGAAAAACTACTTCATTCACTGAACCCAAATGACCAGGAAGTTTATATAAAATCCTTCGATAATGTGTATCCCAGATGTACACAAATCTATCAGCAGAACCAGCGCACACTTTAGTTCCATCAGGCGACCAAGAACATCGCAATAAATTCTTTTCAAAATTATGTTGATGTCCTTGCAATGTCTTGACGCATCTTTCTTGTGATGCAAAAGGTCTGATATCCCAAATGCAAACTACAACTGAAGAGTTACAGAAAACTTTCATATTTATATACTAACGTGAATTGTCCATAGCATTCGACAGTACGAATGAACCATCAGGACTTAAACTAAGTCCAGTAACACTGTCATAGTGTCCCATCATTGTGTACAATATTTCATTTTTTCTCAAATCATACACTTTTACAAGATTTTCAATGCCTCCAATGACAACTTGATCCGAATTCTCATTAAACGTAACTGCTAACACAGGATATTTTTCTTTGAAGCTATGTATGACACCTTTTTTCCTTGTGTCCCAAATTTTAATATGACAATCATCTCCACCACTGCATACCAAGTTCGGACCTCGACGTGACGTATGACACGAGTTTACAATTCCGTTGTGTCCCTTGAATTTTTTAATTCTGGCTCCTGTTTGACTGTCCCACATTACAACAGTCTTGTCTGTGCTTGTTGTAAATAAGGATTCACCATCAACAGAAAAGTGTAGATCCAGTACTGATCCTTTGTGTCCAGAAACGACTGAATAGTTTTCACACTCTCCATAAGTGTTCCAAAAATCTATAAAATGAGATTTAACATTATAACTTTTTATAAAACATCCTCATATTTCATCTCTGGTTCATATAGTTTACAGAACATAAGTAATAACATACAGATGAGTCTATCGTGCCCTGCAGATGCCAATGTGTTTCCATTTGGATGAAATTTTGCGCAGTAAACTTCACCCTGATGACCAGTTAACAACATTATCGGTGAACTTAGACTGGATGTGCGAGCAGGACCCTACAACAGAGAATCACAATATGGTACATGTATATACATGCAGAGTTACACAAATTAAACTTACCGGTGTCTCCAATATTGATTTTTTTGCATCTGGAGTGGCAATTAAAGATTTCTTCTGTGGGACAGCTACCAAAGCGGTCTCTTCCAGTGTCCTTTTCCCAAATTCGTTAATTGGCATATTTGTTGATATGATCAAAATAGCGCTTTCTCGTCGTTTTCGTTCAAAATGCGATGCCTGTGTTCAGGGAATGTCTCAATAACATTCGACAAATTGTAAGCAGGAAAACGTCCCAAATATCGGTGCTTTTGAAGGGCGAAAACACAGACGTGAAAATTTCAGCAGCAAACACACAAAAACATGGTTTTCTTGAGTCGTGTATTGCGATGTAAGTGTTCAGATTATATTTCTTGTTACATTGACACCATTTTTTAAATATATTTGCTTTAAGGTGTAACTCAATATATGAAAACTCCGCCTGAAGAGTTTGGAACTGCATTTCAAAAATGGTATTACAATTTACAGCTGTATAGTCGATACGGATTGTATCACGATGACATTATGTTGGATGAAGAGTACTCACCTGAAATTCAAGAGGCTGTCAGACGTTTACCGAGTGATTTGTATGACCAACGAACATTCAGATTGGTGCGTGCATGTCAATTAGAGATGACGAAATCGTATTTACCGAAAGAGGAATGGATTACTTTCGAAGCCGATCGAACGAAGGGGCGATATTTGCAACCATATGTCGACGAGGTTCTTGCGGAGTGGAAAGAAAGAGAAGATTGGGAACGACAGGATCATTAGTGCTTGTTTTCATATTAAACCCGCTGTAATGTAATCGTTACTGCTGTAGATTTTAAAGCAAAGTAAAATAAATTTGATTGGGTGGATTTAATGTTAATTAAAGTGAGGAATTAATGTTGATGAAATATATAACTGATGAAAGTTAATCTCTGAAAATCCAATTTGAGATCAACTTCAGCAAAAACAACCATCAAATTGTGTGTTACAAGCTGAACGCCAAATAA
>NCKV01001009.1:0-12314 GCA_003675905.2 Leptotrombidium deliense
TAATCGATCTTAATCATAATTATCAAGAAAAGTAAGTAAGAGATTGTGAGTGTTGCTAAGAAGAATCTGTAATCTTTGTTTAACAAATATTAACAACACATACAGTGCAGGACAAAATAATGCGTTTTGATCTCAGTTCAAAAAACAACCAGCAATTGAGCATCATTGAAAAGTTATGCAGATTTACACATCATTCTGTCCAAAGCTGTATGCGAAAGTTCAACGAAAGTTTTGTTCACTACTGTATAAAATTCCTTTCAATATGCAAAGTGATGAACAGTGTAATTTTATGTCCACTACTGTATGTCTTTGGATGAAAAGGGTATTTATTGCGTTTGTAAATATAATAAATGTTAACGTATGCATTGCAAATGAAATTACGACACTTAATTCGGTTCACGTGTAATAATGCTGCATTTCATTATTCGACTAGACGGTAACATTTTTCGTGCTGCGAGTTCTAATAAATTGCTTAGATTATGATTACAGTGTTATTATTTTTGGTTATATACGAAGTAACAAAAAATGTGTAATAATCGCTGCAACCGACACGTAAAGTAAATTTTGCCTCAACGAAAAGATTGCTTATAATGAATATTGTGTATGCAGTGCACTTGAAAATGACACACGAGATTTCTGTTTACTATATTGATATCAATGAAAGAAGCGAAACTTTATTAATACACGTGTTCGCTTTACATGAGAATAAATGTAACTGCACAGTCCAGTGAATGTCTGTAGAAAGAAAAATTTTCGTCGTTACGCAAACAGCATATGAAATGAGCATAGTAACATGTTCACATTGCACATTTATGTGTGTCTGCTGTCTCTGTTCCGCTCATTTTCATTATTTCATTAGTATGAAGCAAAGAACATATACACATGTATGTCATTGTGGTGAAGTGCAAATTCGTCAAACGCGACTGCACGAATTGAACCACACTGTATTGAAGTTGATGAAATGAAAAAAGTTGCATCTTTGCATATTCCAATATATTTAAAATGTTAAATTATTTTGCAACATTTGTGAATCACAAATTAAATGAATGTTAAAATTTTGTTTAGTTTGATAATTAAAAGTAAAAAGTATGAAAAGTAAAGCTTAATGTAATGTAATTTAGAAGCGAAGAAAAATTTTGTAAATTAGAAAGAAAGTTTTTGTGTAAAACTGTTGTGAAACTTTTTCGGTCTCGTTGTTATTAATGATTAAAGAAGATTAATTGTGTTCACGAGTAAATGGCATCGCGAAATTGGTGGACATTTACTAATATTAGTTTAATAACTCGTAATTACTATTTGTAATGAATTCGGTTTTCAACGAGAACTCATTTTGCTGCATTTTTTGCGTTTCACTTCATGACGAGCAATTACTGAGAATGAATAACTTCTAATATTTAATATTTACCTTTAATTACATAGATTACAATAAATGCGTGATTCGTTGAAAATTGTCACTTAATTTGTACATTTCACAGGATTATAAATGCAATCAATTCTCATTGAAATGAATAGAAACAATATTTTGATTATAATTAATAAAAAACGAATTGTTAATTGTATAATTATTATTTATATATTATTTGACAACAAAAAAACGTTTTCAATTTCCTTAAAAAGCGATTGCAATGTTTTTCTCGGTTAGTCAAAGATGCTCGTCGAATTCGTGAATTATACTTAAACAATGACTTCTATCACAGACATTTTGAGTAGCGGCCGCGCTGCAGTGACAATTTCCGCACTGACACAGTTTCTCGTCGGTTAACGCGCAATGCACAGTCACGTCCGACGAGCCGCAATTGCCAACGTAATTGCCGGTTAATTCGTTGCTGTTAAATGTGCACAAATGATGATGATTATCGCAACAATACTGTCCGCATTGTGCTGTTTGCAAACTGTTCGCTTGCGAATTTTGCTGTCCGACGTCGGCGTAATTAACTCGCGGATACTTTTTCGCGTTCACTTTTTTATGCTTATTTAAGTGATAGTAAACACCGACGAATACGAGAACATTTAAAACAAGCAAAAATATTCCGACACCGATCGTTATGGTCAACGCGGTCGAATAGTAAACAGTTTGATGAACGATCGCTGATCGTGTGTCGGATGAATTGCCGGATCCGTTGAATACGGTTAATGGAAAATCGTAAACAGCGTTAACCGCGTTCGACGGCGTCGTTGATTTATCTAACTGCGTCACTGAGGATGACGACTGTGAACCGAACGTTGATTTCTGTCCGCCCGGCGTTTGCAATGAGGACAGAAATTTGAGCGAAATTCGCTCGAAAACGGACACTTCGCGTTCTTCCAAAGTTCCTTGATCCTGCAAATGACGTTTCAAATGATCGCTTTCTTCCTTTCCGTGTTTCTCGAGTTTCGGTATCAAATTCAACCAAAACGACAAACGATGCGAATGATAGTGATCACGAATTTTCGGTTTCATACCTGACAAAGAGACAGAGAGAATATGGTCAAATGAAATTGAAGGCAAAAAACATTCCTCTAGTACAGTGTTTAATAAGAATGCTTGTTGTCAAACAGTTGTGAGCATCGCTAACAGCGATCGAAAAGTAAATGGATGAACAGAGTGCCAAATAAGAAGTGTGTGTATGTGTCTGTATAAAGAATGTGGTTGTAAAGCAGAACATACCAATCATCAAATATTTTCGTTGTACAATATCGAATTCAGGCCAAAAAACGCTCTCGAATCGTTCCTTGTCAACGTTTCCTTTTCCGTTCGGATTGCTAACAAAGCAAGAAGTGAAAACTTGTTTACTTAAAGTGTCCATCGAAAGTGTATAAATAAAATAAGTGGACATTGCGATAGAGAAACAAAGTGAAAGCAGCGAAAGTCTCGTTCATCACAAACTTGCGATTGATTGATGTGCACTTGTTTGCGTTAAAAGTTAAGCAAACGTGCAGCAAAAGCGTGCCTCAAGTTACAACGCATTGATCGCATCGATGCACGTACCCATATTTAACGAAGTTACTCCATTGAAACATAACCGTTTCGGAAAGTGTCACTTCGGGTTTAGTGTAGTTGGGTGGAAAGAATCCGAGTGTTTTCTGGAGATAAAAGTGAGCCAACGGAGCGCCGAAAACGTACGGTAATTCGTCTCCGTGAACGCAGCCCAGTCTGGCCGAGTAGCCGTTCGATTCGGACTGCGAAAGCAAATAAACACAGTGAATTAGAGTAACAACAAGAAAACAACAGCAACAAATGAGTAAATAAACATGAGCTGTATTTAGAAGTCAGAAAACGTTTCATTGACAGCTGTATTTGTCAACGAACAGCAGAAGCGAACAATAATAAAAGAAGAGAAGAGTGCACAGAAAGAGATGCAAACGTCCGCTTCTTCGCAGCATCGTTTCGTCTCAATTATTATTCTTTTGTTATTCATTTGTGAGTCAAACAAACGAATCGTCAGCGAATCGAACTGCAAGTTCACGTCGCTCTGCATCGATCAATAAATTAGCTTTTCGCCATTCATTTTGGCATGCAATTGCAATTGCGTCTATATAAATATGTCTTATGTGTCTTATACGCTCCAATACTCGCATTTACGCAATACATTCGGCATTAATCATGTTCGCTAATAAAAAATTATTCTACATACAGCATTCGATTGAATATTTGTCTTCGTTGGACTATCAATTATTCAAAAATCTGTTATTTATGTTTAAAATAATGCGATTTTTGATTCGATCATCAAAATAAATGTACATTATTAGATTTCAATACAATGTATGTGTAACAAGGTATAAACTTTGTTTAAGTAGTATTTATGTGCAGCATTGGATTCGCATTAATTAATGCGAAATAATTTTATTTTGAATTACAAAATAAGTGCATTACAGATTTGTACAAATAAGCAACGGATATGAATTTATGAAATATGAATTAATAATAAGTACATTGCAATCAAAGAGAACATATTTTCATGTATTGTTTTGATTGAGTGAAAACAAGGCAAAAGTTGCGTTTAAACAAGATGCAACGAAATTGCGAAAACGAAACAACAATTTTGGTTTACTATGAACAACAAGCATGCAATGAAAATTGCTATTTTTATGTGTACATGTTTGTGTACTGTTGTGCATGTATTCTCCTTTCGATGTGTTTGTGTGACTGCGAAAACACAATGCAATCGTTTGACATGAACAGTCAACAAAATCGATTATGCATGAGAACAGTTTATGTTTGAGAAGAAGACGAAATGTTACATGCATCAATGTACATGTTCATTGTTCGTGTGTTTAGATAAACTGAGAAAAAAGATTAAAAGTTTTCGGTTATAAATGTTCAAATGTTCGCCGATTTTAATATTAATTCTACGTAATTAATCGTCGAGAATAAATTGAAATAAATTTTTGTGTATAAAAACAACAGATTGCCGAATGCTTTAGCTGGCATGTTGCCAATAAAATTTATATAATTATTCCCAAACAAGCATAAATTAAAAAGTGAATGAGTGATTATGTTAAAGTGTGTTACAAACATTGTATTTATTGTTATATGTTTATTTATGTACATAAATGTAAAAAAGTGAAAACATTTTTTGCATATATTACTCAAATCCATATAATGTTTGCGTGCGTATTGTGTGATCCAAAATCAAACACAACATGAAAAGTAACCAGCAAACTGATACAATATTTGACGTAAAAAAGAGTTTGCAAATACAAACCTGAGGAAAAGGAAAGCGGAATAAAAAAGAACGAGAATATATGTATACATGAACATGATAATATGATACATCCAACGAAGGTTTGTTTACTCTTCTGCTTTTTTGCACAGTGAAAGCAAAACGCAAGCAAACGACGAAATGCATAATATGCGATATTAACCAATGTTTACCTGATAAACAAACACATACGAGAACACCTTTGGTCCATCGGCTTTGCTCGAAGTTGCATCGTTTGGCTTTTTGTCCAATGCGTGATATCGCTGCTGTTGTTGCTTAAAATGCATGTTTGCAACGCTTGTTAACGGAGCGACAACCAAAGCGTCGCCGAGTATATCAATTAACGAGTCAAGTATATTTATTGGATGTTCAGAAGGAACACTCCAATCTGTGTATTCATTGATGAGCGTTAACGAAATCACCTTTTTGGATTAAATAAGAAAATATCATTATTATTATCGGTAAAAAGTGATCCCTGATCACCGATCACGCAGATGGTTATCGATTAAAAGTAATCTCAAATAATTTCACTCAATCTATCAAAACGAAGAAACTTACTTCTTGATAATAATTGACCACATTTCTCACTAAAGTACGCAAAATATCATCTCGTCGTTCGAAATCAATTCCATGCTTTTCTTCGTCGGAAGTGAACAGCAATGGCGACTCGACACGAGTCACACCGTACATTAGATGATGCGGAGTAGTGCGACCTGATAAAGCTGTATTTGCTCGCATATTTGGATACATGTAGCTTAGATGATGCGACGAATCATTTTCTGACTCCATTAAATGTCGAGGTTCAGAGGGTACAACTAAGCCGTCGATTATTGGACCGAAGCTGGTGCGAAATGCGTCGTCAGATTGTACATCAATTTTGAGCAATTCGTCCATCATTTTCGTCCGTAGACAATCAACCATTAAAACGTTGTCATAATTCGGACAGTTCACTGCTTTGGCCACGTATTTAGCGTGTGACTCCGCATCGGTGGCCAATGACCACGAACTTAATGCTGCACCACTCATTAATATTGCTTTCGCGAATAAACCTGCAACAAACAAAATTTTTATATTGCTTCAAGCAACAAAGTACACTTTGGAACAAAGCTTTTTACATTTTGATGCTAATTGCGAAATAATATGCAAAATTTCACACACATTCTGTTCAAGATGTGTTTTGCTGTAAGAATAGCATAACACATAATTTTTATCTCAATACAGTGAAGAGATTATTTATTATTAATCATTTTTTTGTTGTCCATTTTGTTTATCAATTATGAATGCTCACATTGCGTTGAAAGTAAATTCGAGTTGGTTCGAATATATTTTCGACAATAAATTTTATTGTGTACATTTTAGTTTTATGTGTGCGACGCGAAAATATGGATCAGAAATTATGCGAAAATCGATTGCAATTCGCAGTTTTCGGTGCTTGATCGATTCGTTCGCTAAAAATTGCAAACTTGTGCACATATACATCACCTTCATATAAGAACAGGAATACATTAGCAAAACGCATCAATAGCGCGATAGTGTGTGTAGTGAGAGCCAACTTTTATGTAATTTCGATTTGTTGCTGGCGATGATAAACATTTATATTACATGTTTTGATACGTTGTGTGTTCTTTTTATATTTCGTTGTTATGTTTAATGAGACGCGACCGAATCGCGAATTCAAGCTTCACGCGTTTTGTACAAACATCGTACAAAAACGCATCCATATTACAGTCTATGCGATGTATGTTTATGTATATCTATTATACGTATACATTGTAGATGTGTTGTAAAAAATTTATGTCGTTAAATGTCGCGTGCACACAGTTACATATATATGCACACAGACACCAATCGATTGCATGCTATTCCAGCATTGTCACTAGCACTGTTATACTCTATACTGTACTGTGCTATACGCGAACAATAAAACTTTTCGAATATTGAATTGTTCGGCAAGCGTTTATTACAGCACGACACAATAAATACATCGATTTGTATGTATTCCGTTAGCTTGATAAAATTCGACGATGCGAACATAAATTTAGCTCCATTTTGTGCCTACTCGACTGTGAGTGTGCAACATTTAAAATTCTGTCACACACACAAAACTATTGCAGCCATTTCGCACTATTTGTACCTTTTTTGCCAAAAAAGGCCAATTTCAAAGTGAATTGTAGAAGTTTGCGATCAAACAGCGAAAAGAGTTACGAAATTGAATTAAATAATAGAAAATGCTATTCAAGTTACTTTTGCAATAATCGTCAATTTAACAGCCCTACGGCGATCGTCGGCGTTCAAAATGCACTTTTGAAAAGAGCTTGAAAATTTTGTTCTTTGACTCTTCTTTGAAATCAATATCACTTTTTGCAGAATTCGCGAAGAATTCGTGTTTTCGAATTAAACTTTACAAGCGAAATGTATTCAAAATGCAACACTTGAAGAATTATTTCGCCACTTGTAACAATGTTTATAAAATTTTTGCATAAAACATGATCATAATGGTGCTCAAGTTTGAAATGTATATACATTTTTGAATGTAGTGGTGAAGCAAAGGGTATGAAATTAAAATACTGTTGAAAACAACAACATTATACCAGATTCGCTTCCATTATTATAATTTAGTGAACAGAAAATTTTTGTTCATTTTTATTTTACGGTTGCAAAATGTAAAAAGATTAAAAAATAAAAATGCAACTTCGCTCACACATGCAGTTTATTATGTAAAACGTATTATGCTCAAGTGTTGCATTGTGTCTAGTTGTGTGCAGCGTGTAATCGAAGCGAAAAACAAGAACAACAACAAAACAACATAAATAAATAAAAAAACGCAGTTTTGCGTTCAAAGAAGCAAAAATATTGATTCTAGACAAGAGACAAGAAAAATATGTGTATACCCTAGCTGTGTAATACGTGATCCGGTGAAGTGTACATGTGTGCGAGTGTATATGTATCTCTATGTGTTACAGGCGATCCTTTGAACTTCGCAAATGTTTGGCAAGCGTTTTAAAGCCCAGATTTCGTGTAAATGGCAAAAACGTTTGCATGCTTCGTTCGAAAGCTGAGCTGCGTTTAATAATCCTGTCGATTTGTGCAACGAACCGAAATGCAACGCAATGCAAAACGCAGTATTTACCTGGCACACTACGTCTACTCAATAAGTTCATATGCGATTTATGCTTAATATGCATGCATATTGAAATGTACGTATTTATGTATGTACGTAGATTTATGTGTTCGTGAGCGATTTTGTTATTCACGCGCCCTTTCTCGACACGCATATCCTTTTATTCACACACATCAAATGTATCAAATGTATGTTCATTAAATGCGTACTCGAAACTGAAACAATGTTCAAGTATCTCATTCATTAATCAGTTTGCATGTACAATTTGTTATCCGCTTTCGCTGAAGCACGCAAATATTTTCATTATTGTCTGCTGCTTCAATTGAATTATAATACAAATGATACAATTGAAACGAAATATATGTTATTTGCTAGTCATAATATTATTGTTTCAATTTGTTGTTAACAATGATCGATGATTACATGTACTCTTACGCTTACCTCTGCCCATCGGTGACAACATTAATAAATTAACGAACGACGCGCCGCGATTGTGACCGACTAGTGTAACATTGCCGCTATCGCCTCCGATTTCATTAATATTGTCGTGAATCCAATGCAAAGCAGCAATAATATCCATTAAACCGTAATTGCCACGAAGTGTGCCGTCGATAACAGTTGGAAGGAAACCTGCGAAATTGGATTAAATCAAAAAATGTCAAAATGTAAAAATGTGAGCATGTTTATTATTATGGTTCACTGGAATTCATATTCACAAATGATACTTGTGTTAAAAATATACGACAAAACTCAATATACTTGTGATTCCAAAAAAATATTTTCTGCGTTTCCAACGCAACTGATTCAAATGTGTGCTTTTATTTTGTTCGCATTTGTACTTACTTTGAATAAAAGTACACTTTGTCACAAACAGACAAAAGAATAAATTTTTGCATAAATTCAAGTGTTCGTAGACGAGCAATATTGCATGTGCAAAGTTTGTTTGAATTATGAATATTGCAGTTTATATGCAATGTGTGTGCGTGTGTTTAATTTTGCAAGAGTAAATAAATTGCGAAACGCAGACTGACTCGCATTTATTAATTATTTTCATATTCATTCATATTTCATTTGCGTTTTCGCTTTTTATTTTTATGTTTGCACAAATAAAAAGTGATACGAAAATTTTTAATTAAAGCATTTCTCAAGTTTCCGTCTATTCGTGTATTAATTACATTTTATTCAATTATTTATGTAATTCCGAAAAACATAATATTATTACTAAATTTTGTGCGGAAATGAAAAATCAATAAGAAATTAAATGAGTTTTACTTTAAAAATAAACTAATATTATTCGCAACGAAAACGTGAATTACTAATTCGCAATATTAATATTCAAGCTATGGTAATAAACGTTAACTACTTTCGGTGCCAAATTTGAATGCATCGCCGCAGGCGACGAAATATGAATTATTTCATTGAAATTGAAAATTGAATTTCGCGAAAAAAGAAAATATCGAATCGAAATGCGTTGATCGATAAATTTTTGCTTTTTGTGCAGAATTTCATGTTCGTATAACAACCGACACAAATCTAGCGAAAAATGTTGCGTTTTTGATCCTTATTTCTTATCCGAAATATCCCCAATGAAAAGTACTCTGGATTTACATATTATTATGTTCAAAGCTGTGTTTAAAAATTTACTCAATGCAAAATTGTGTGCAGTGTGCCTCAAGCAACAAATTACCGATTTTACGCATTTTTTGCTTACCGAATATTCCCAAACGATAATTCAACGTGATTACAACAACATCTCCATAACTAGCAAGTACAGTTCCATCATACGCGTTTCCAGTGCCCCAAAAATATGATTCACCATGAATGAACATCATTACTGGCAGTTTTGATTTTCCTGGTTCTGTGAGTAATTATAAAGTTAAGAGTATTTAATAATAATCAAATACGCAGTATGCTATATAACATAAAATGTTTACAGTAACTTTTGTTCACATAAAAGCTTAATTGCGTAACTGATGAAAAAAGTTTTGTGATCATTGTAGAAGAACAGCAAACGACGGCTTCGAAATTAAAATATAATTAATCTTTTTGTTTCTTTTGTGACGAACTGAAAAAATATATTGCGCACACAAATGTTAGACGAACAATTTCATTCTAGCAAAACCTATTTTCATGCTAGAAAAAGAGCTGAATTTTTTACTTTTTCCTTTTACAAATGATTTCCAAATAGATTTTCTAATCGAGAAAAACATTGGCGCACAATTTGGCTGTTGAAATTGCAGTTTAAATTGCGTTTAAAATTTTTGCTTTATGCACATTCAAACAGTACAAATATACTGCATGTCGATAATTCTAAATTTTAGTTTTCCATTATGTTTGCTAGTAAAGTTTCTTGAAATAGACATTCAGGCGTCTAAAAGTTATCAAAAAATTCTCATTTAATCACATTCGTGTACAGAAGTGGGCTTAAATGCATATTTTTGTCAATCACTGTATTTTAATGAACTTTACTCTGTAACAATTATAAATTAGAGTGTTTGTCATTTTTTCGTCAACTTGTTACATATGTGATAAAGATTTTTTATTCACCAAACAATAATGCACATAATTTGTGACTTTGTTTTATATTGACTCGACATTTTCGCTGCAATAAGCGGATTAATTAAATTTGAAGTAAGCTGTAAATAAGCAATAAATTTTCGGCTAAATTGGCATACGAAAAAATGTTAATTAAGCTTTTTTTTATTAAAGTTTCGCTTAATTATCGCTTTCAGCGAAATAATTATTTTGCTCGAATATTTTCGATTCTCGCATTCCATCGTTGCTCAACTAATCTCTCCAAAAATACTATTTTTATCTTATTTTGCGCAATGTTCATTTAATAAACCATAAATTACGACTATTATATTTTCGAATATAACTAGGACGTAATTTTGGGCCGAAGCAGTTAATTCACATTGCTCGTGTAATTACTACTTACTAAACTTTAATTACAATGTTCATCGCTAAAACTTTACAATTAGCAAATTATATAATAGTTAACTTTTAGTCTTAAGTAGATTTGAATATATAACACGCAACGTAATCACATTTGATTAAAAAATCGAAACAAATGTTTGTTTTTATATGCTTTTGAAGAATGAAAGATTGCGTTTAACAACAAAGTCAAAATAAGCGAAGTAAATGAGTTGAAAATAAGTCGACTTTATGAAGTATTTCGCATTCAAGCGAATGTCTGAATTTGTCACATTGAATAATTAACGTAAAGCGAAGCATTGAATTGAAATCTATTATTTCGCAGACTCTAAAATTCTGTGAATATTATAACAGACACAGCTATATCGAATAACATTACTAATTTATCAGATTCAAGTTTGAAACGTGAGAAGAGAGAATTTTGATGAAAAAACATGAATGAATTATGCTTTTAGACCAGCATGTACAATACATTGAGACGTAATAAATTGACTGAAGATAACAATTGTCTACAATGTTAATTGTTTTAAGTTTGCTTCGTTGTTTTCTCATTCGTTAATATATTCAAAACAAGTGTTCAATGAATAATTAATCTTGGTCATTCATCGCTTTCACATGGAAATCAAGTGACAAATTAAGTTGGTCAGCAAGAATGTTGATGCCACTTAAAAACAAAATGTAAACAAAAACAATCTGTGACAGCTGTTTTAAACGAGTAATTAGACAGTGACATACACATGAATTGAGTGCACAGAATGCTTGCTAGATAGTTAGTTAAACTGACTTGATACAAAATTATACGTGATGTTCAATCAGGAAATAGTCAATATTTTCGTTTGTATGCTTAACTGCTGTTCATTAAAGTTGTTCAGTTTAATTTTGAGTGATTATTATTCAACAGCAACGCACGTAATTGAAAAAATTTGCTTCAGGATTAGAATTTCGCTGTGAATGCTTTGAAGTGAAACCAGCTTTCTCCGAACACGCAATGTATATTTGTGTGATAAGTATTAACATTTGAAACGTGCCTTTAGATGAAACCGAATCGATTTGGTACTAAGATTTTCAATTTATATCGTCGTCACTGTTTTTCTGCTTGTATTTCGCGAGATTCGTTGCGCTTAACTTTAAGTGAATAGAAAAGTAGACAGAGAATGAAAAGCGTTTTCCCAATTCCACAGTATGTTGTAAATACAAGCCTACTTTTTATTTCTGTTTCCTTTTTACACACCATTTCGGAAAAACACGAGTTTTACATTTTTTATTTTCTCTTTTCTCGTTGAACTTAGCCTCGAAAAGTAATCCATTTTATTTCATATTCTTAAGCTTGTTGGATGCGCACAATTTTAACTTCGAATCATTACTTTTTTTAATCTTATACTTTATAAATTCAAAAGATATAAAAATGTATCATTTTGATTCATAATTCGTTTTGTAATTTAATTCGCTTTTTTATTTACGTTTTGAAATGGAAATTAAATAAACAAGAAATGAGTAAACAGTTGGGATGATAAAATTGAATTGAATTTAATTCAAGTTGAGTTGTTTGTTTGTTTATTTATTTAGCAAGTCTGTTG
>NCKV01001010.1:0-12310 GCA_003675905.2 Leptotrombidium deliense
CGCTTACACTTTTTTCTTCATAGTGGTTATGTATTCCGTTCAGTCTTAATCACCCGGCAGTCAAAAGTATGTCAATGGATATACACGACTGGTTTGGAGTATTACCTAGTCGCCAAATTGGACAATATTTGGATTGTGGACTGCTATTAATTCTCGGTGGCGTTCCTTGGCAAGTGTACTTCCAACGTGTTTTGTCCACAAAAACTGCTTTCAAAGCACAGATATTGTCATATGTGGCAGCTTTTGGATGCATAATCATGGCTATTCCTCCGATGATAATCGGTGCAGTCGGAAGAGTTACAGGTTAGTTGGCTACCTTTGTGCTCATAACGAATAACGAAAACTTTTGTGTTAGCCTGGAACGAAACCGATTTCACAGGACCATATCCTTTAGATAAAAATCATCAATCTTTAATTTTGCCAATGGTTTTGCAATACTTGACACCTCCTTTTGTTCAATTCGTTGGATTAGGTGCAGTCAGTGCAGCTGTGATGTCCTCATCAGATTCTTCGTTGTTAAGCGCTAGTTCAATGTTTGCCCGTAATGTTTACAAATTGATGATTCGACAAAATGTAAGCAGTTCGTATTGATTGAGTTTTAACGGTTTCTGGGTCGTGCGAACAAAATCAATGTTCACAATCAATTATCTGTTGACAGGCGTCAGAACACGAAGTTGTGTGGGTGATGCGTGGTGCCATTGTTGTCGTCGGTTGTGTCGCAACTGCGATGGCTTTGACTGTTCAGTCAATCTATGGCCTTTGGTATTTATCATCAGATCTGGTGTACGTAATTCTATTTCCACAGTTAGTCTGTGTCGTGTACTGCAAAAAGCACTGCAATACATACGGATCACTAGCCGCGTACATCGTAGGATTGTTTCTTCGAGCTTTGGGAGGCGAAGATATAATCGGCATTCCGGCGATTATCAAGTACCCGTATTACTCTGAAACAGACGGACAATTATTTCCATTTCGAACTTTCGCGATGCTCTCAAGTTTTGCGACATTATTAGGTGTATCAACGTTAAGCATTTGGCTGTTCGAGTCCGGCACATTACCTCCAAATTTTGATATATTTCATTGCGTGGTTAATATTCCTGAAGATATCATTAAAGTTCAAGAACCGCAAGAAGGAGAACTGTCCACTCTGAACACCTCTGTTCCAAAAACATATCTGGCCTCTGAAATGAATGGAAGAGTTAATCCGGCATTGGTTACCGATGAAGACTCATTTGTGGACGGTGGTAAAAGCGGTGCGTACACTTCGAATCCAGTGAGATCTGCGAACGAAATAAAGGCCGAAAAATCGTCGCTGTTGAGCAACAAAGACGGCACGGTTACCGTTACTCGTCTGTGAACTTTGGTTGTGAACACTATTTAAGGTTGTGAATCAAATAG
The DNA here is from genome assembly GCA_003675905.2 of Leptotrombidium deliense. Taxonomy (NCBI): domain Eukaryota; kingdom Metazoa; phylum Arthropoda; class Arachnida; order Trombidiformes; family Trombiculidae; genus Leptotrombidium; species Leptotrombidium deliense. Next base: position 1,399 of record NCKV01001010.1, read on the forward strand.
CCTCGAAATGGTTGTGAATCAAATAACCACAAAACGGTTGTGAAGTATTCGCTCATATATTTACTTTTTGAAGTGTATTTGTACATATTTATGAAGTGTTTCGATTTAGAGTTTAAAAATTGAGAATTAACTTAGAATTTAGAATCGCGTTAACATTGGTTGTGATTATCGCGTATTCGCAGCAATCGACGATCGCTTCGAAGAGCAAGTGTCCAAAATGCGAATTAAAAACGTAATTAGAGTAAATCAGATTATTGAAAATATTGAGAGTGTTACACCGACGGACGCAAGTGTTATACACACTGCGTGCCGTTTATTTGCGTAGGCAGTAAAGTAACGCAACACTGATACTGATGTTATCGATTTTCTTTAAGTCTCTGTTACAAAACTGTTGCAATGAAACGCATTCGTTATGGATTTACATGCATTCATTGTTCCAATTTTTATTGAACACAGCTTGACAGTTATTTCGTTTTTCTCAGAGAAACTGTTTCCAAATTAGTGAGTTACACTTTCGATGAACGTCGTTTTCTCATCTCTGAGATCAACAGAATTCCGTTGATTATTTCATCGTTTGTGACCTCAATTGTTGGTTCGCAATAACTTCCATGTATTTCAGAGCTTTGTATAAAACATTTGAATGCGTGAAATATACTTATTTTTGTGTTGTTAACATTCGATGTATTTTGTGTACACTTATTGTTTGAACGCAAATAAAGCAAACAGAGAGTCAATCAGAGATCAATGAACACAACGAGATCAGGTGAGATAACTTAAACGTATCGTGTAACTCATTCTCTTCATTCATGTTCGGAGTTATCAAAATTGTCGTAAATATGTCTAGTCAAATTATTACATTATACCAATCACCTCCAATCACCTTTTTACAAATGAAATCAACAAAAAAACATTGAATGCTTTAGTTTTGTTCTTATTTGTCCTGAAAAGAGTTGTTCGCCAATTATGCTTCCCTGTTGTAATTAGTGTTTCTATATTTGAGTTATCGGTTTAACATTGTATTCCAATCCAAAATAGAATTCAATGTTAATAAGTGTAAATCGGATGGTTTTCTGCTAATGACTTGAAGTAAAGCTGCTTGTTATGATTAATGATGTAAGTATCAATGCGTGGGTTGGTCGTGTTCCAATACGTTCACAAAATCTCTTTTTCCCAGTTTGTTCGCAATCAATTTGTCACGCATTGTTCAAATGAATTTTATACTTTTTTTCAGAACAATTTTCAGAACGAAACATTTAATCCATTTTAATCCGTGAACAAAAAGCATAAAACTTCAAACACCTACAACGACACATAAACGTGTCTATTATAAATCAATTAAATGCTTGCTTGCGTAACAAAATAGTGCTTGCATCATGATGAAATGATCATATAACGCCATTGAATTTATGTAAAATCAGTGATAACGTCTCAAGCGAATTAATTACGTTTAAAACTTACAAGAAGATTGAAAGTTTGTTTTCGTTTGTTTTCGAAAGAAGCACGACTTAAAATAATTTTGGTTTCGAAAAGGAAATAAGATTTGATTTTTATCGCAACATGTTCCAGATAAGAGATTACTAAGGATAAGGAACGTTATTTTGGTAAAAGTGGTGAGAAGCAACATAACTCAATATTCAAAATTCTATTTTTCATGGAAGTGTGAACGGAACTTTAAAACATTTTCTTCGATAAAAAATGCAGTAATCGATAAGAAAGGAATAAATAGGAATGAACAACACGAACAGTACAATATGTACAAAATAACAAATTTCATGTTTTGACAACAAAAGGAAAATGATGAATGATTGGTTCTGTTCACGGAATGAGGGTGTTTAGAATAAGATATCAAAACTATGTAGAATCGTTGACACAATATAAATATAACTATTTCAATGTAAGAACTTCTTTTCATGTGAGAAACATTTTTAAGAACATCAATTAGAAATAAAATCATAATTAGTATGATTAAAGACATTTAAACACGAAAGCGTCGAAAATTGAACGCAGTCATTTAAACAATTGAACAACTTTCACACACGAACAAATTTGTTCTCTTAATTTCACATTCTTATTTATGACTCCTAATCTAAAAAATTAGAATATAAATCATCACTTTTTTCGTAACAATAATTTAATTTGCTGCTTGATGTTGTATTCAATCTAAAATAAAAATGTTACTTCTTGGCATGTTGGCTTCCAAAATATTGTTTTGTTTCAAATTACTTTGTATTCTCTATGTGTATGAATATTATAATCATGTGTTATGTGAATTTTATATTAGAAGAATCATATGCCAAAATATATGCTAAAATTGTGCGAAATACAGTGCCAATTTTAAAAGCTAGAAGCATAAAAAAGTAAATTATGTATGCAAGTTGTGTGATTGAAACACAATTCGTTCCTCGTTCGTCACTAGCAATTTACTTCACGCAAATAACGTATTTCTTCGTAAAGAGGATCATTTTTCCCGTAGAATAGAGATTATCTGTATTCATGTAAAAAATGTGCTTCACTTTTCATTCACTTGTTAGTTATTTTCTAAAATTATTTTTATTTTACTCTCGTGATAATACAATGAAATTTTCAAAAGTTATTGTTTAGTATGGAATGGCAACAGTTGCACCAATGTTTTGAAAATTCACAAACATGTTTTCTTATTTGTTTGTCTCGCAATCAAGTTCGAACTTGAATTTCATAATGAAATTTTCATTACATCAATATTGAATACAAGAATGGCTTGTTTTGTTTCATTAATTTAATTAAATCAGATTCCGATTATTGAGGATTATTGCGATTGCGCAAAAATGGTTATTCGAGATATTTATTACAACTTGTAGCCACAATTTATTTAAGAAAGTTAAAATTGGTAAATACATAATTGAAATGGCAAAAGTGACCGTTACCGTTGATCAGTGGCCTGGCGTTGATAAGAATTAAAATATAATGTTCAACACCAATTTTCAATATATTTACATCAAAATTTCAAAAGAAGTAATATAAGGCGGGGTAATACGGTAATTGTGTAAGTTCCTTCTTCACGCTTGAATTAATGGAACACAAAACTGATGAAAACTTGAAAGAAAGTCTCGAACAGTCTCGAAAGAAGTTAACACGATCAAGAAAGTCTATATTCTTCAGTTATTTGTCATAATGAATAATGTCTCCAATTATTATTATTAAGGACATTTTTTATGCCATCTCAAGCGTCCGCATTATTATTTTATAAAATAAACTTGCTTTAAGTTGTCAATATCAGCAGGTGAAAATCAAATTGATTCTTTCGAAAACTTTTTTTAAAAAACATCTTGTTACATTTTATTCGTTTTATATTCTTGTGAACAGTAATCAGATTCGCATTCAGTTTATCAATGCGTAGTTTAGCATGTTCCTATTTACGTGAAAAACTTTTTCCTTTACGTTTTAGACCCGTTCCTTTATACGTTTTTCGCGTTCACAAATCTAGTCAAATAAGTCCAAAAATTGCTGTATTTTCCACATTCTGGTTTAGAAAGTAATGTGTAGAATTGCTTGAAATCTAGGAAAAGATGAGTTAATGATGAATATACAGATCCATCACTTATTACTAGAAAAAAATGTGTCGAGTTTTTATGTTTGCTTATCAGTTTGGCACGAAACTGTCGTAAGTTTATGCATAACTTTGAGCACTTATTAGTATGTATCGCGTAAAGTTGTTTGTTTGTTTGAAAAAAAGTGCGACGAGTAAACGCGGCGTCGAAGATTAATGCGCAAATACATGTAATACTCGGAAATAAGTGATGCATTCGAGAAAGAATGCATTCGTTGCACGCATCGTTCGCGTCGCTGTTACAATGATTTGTAATTAGAGTTGAAAACGAAGGACAATTGCGGAGGTAAATTGGAGGACAAGAATAACTCGTTTCTTTTGATTGAAGTAAAGCGAATGTTTCGATGTTTATTTCAATTTAAGCAACTTAATCTCTTTTACTAGTTTACTGAGTATACAAGTGACGCAATCGTTATAAACATTCACTTTGAATAAAGTTCGGTAATCAATGATTTTCTGTGTGTTTTACCTGATACATATTTTATGGGAATAATTTTGTTGACGTTATCATTTTACGCTTCGTTCGTCGTTTGTGAACAAGGTTTCGAATATATCAAAAATGGAGAATCAAATTTATTATTAACTGTCGATTTGTTTTCGTTTTAGATTTAATAACGGAAATAATTCACAATGATTCGACAAAAGGATACACTTTGCCACCAACAGTTATACGATATTTCGAAAACAAAAGTAAGTTTCTTTGTGTTAACAAAATCTTAAGTTGCAGAAATTAATCGAAAGCTACTTTTATTTTACTTGTAGTTCAAGAGGAACAAATTTCTACTAAAAACACTTCAAGCACTCAAATTTACATAATTGTGGTGATCGGTGTGGTGCCTGCCGCGCTCGGTGCGATCTTTTACTGGTTCACTAAATGGAAAAAGCGACGCAGCAAAAGACCGCAGCATCGGTATTCTCCATCGACGATGATCGCTGTAAATGCTCCTAACTACACTGAGATTCGTGAATTTCGTTACAATTACAATGACTTGCAAAGCGTTCATAAATCACAAAACATTCACAATAATATTCCTCGCAATACTTGTGATTCACTTTTTGTGCGCAAACGAAGAGTGTACTCAATTGAATTTCCGAGGAAAAATTTAGAACTGCAAACCGTTTTAGGAGAAGGAAACTTCGGATTAGTTTGGAAAGCAAAAGTTGAAGGAATAAATGGATCTGCAACAGTTGCCGTGAAAACTGTGAAACGTAAGTTTGCACCAATTTAATCTTTTTATGCAAACGAATTTTTTCGTGAAATCACTCGCAGCGGAATCAAATGAAAATGAATGGAGTGATTTGTTAAAGGAACTTAACATAATGCTACAATTGGGAGAACATCCAAATGTTGTTCGACTTCTCGGTTGTTGCACGGAAACAGGTAATATTTAGAATTTTTATCACAATTTTACAATTTTTATTTTTGAAGTGCCTTATTATCTAATAATTGAATTTGTCGAAAATGGAAAGTTGCTTTCATTTTTACGAGATTATCGGAAGCCAAAAGAGTACTACAATGAAAGTGATGTTTACTTAACAACATCCGATTTATTGTCATTCGCACACAGTTGCGCAAAAGGAATGGAATTCATCAGTAGTTATGGGGTAATATTACTGACACTGCTAATTTGATTTAATTGAACTTATTTTTGAATTATTGTCGCCAGATAATTCACAGGGATATTGCTGCGAGGAACATTCTTGTCGACAAGAATAAAAACTGCAAAGTGGCTGATTTTGGACTGGCGCGCTGTATTCGCGATAAAGATGACGATGTTTACGAACAGAAGACTAAAGGAGCGATGCCTGTTCGATGGATGGCTCCGGAATCATTAACCGTTAGTGTATTCACAACTAAAAGTGATGTCTGGTCATTTGGAATACTTCTCTGGGAAATCGTGACCCTCGGAAGCACTCCTTATCCTGGTTTAGGTGCCAATGAAGTCATTAAAAATGTAAGCGAAGGATTTATCATGGAAAATCCCAACGTGATATGGTGTTCAAATGCATGTTATAATTTAATGAAGGATTGTTGGCATAACAATCCAAAAAAGCGACCAACTTTTTCAGACGTGAAACAAAGAATATATGACTTAATGGAAAAACGAAAAGAATACATTGAATTTACGAATTTCGCTGATAACATGTACTATAAAATACTGTACACGAGTCAAGGGGAGAAAGTATGACCTAATCATTTTTCGTATTCAAAGTATGTCAAAGATACATTGAAACCAGTTCAATGCAATCTCATCAACACCATTTTTCTGTTGTATTCAATTCATCAATTTCACAGTGTGAGTTCCACACGAACAGAATTCCTTGTTCATTTTCGAAAAATTCATTCACACTTTTGTATTTAATAATAGAATATTAAAAACTTCTCTACAAGATTTTTAACAATTACTTGCTCACCAATTCATTAAAATTTTCTGTTTCTGCATCTTCTTCATAATCAAAATCGTCGTCATCCAGTTTCTCTCCCAATTCCTTCAATCTTTTTCTATACTTTGTAGTTTTGAGCTGCTGGTCAGATAACAAATCCAACAATTCCTCCTGTTCTTTCATTGCAGTTTCTAATTCAGCAGCAACCAACTTTTTCGCTTCTGTTTCTTTCTTTAATTCGTCTTTCAGTGCTTCGATTTCGTCTTGCTTTGATTGATTACTCATTGATTGACTACAGACATCTTCATCATCTCCTCCAATATTAATTTTCGTCTCCGGAACAGGAGTAGAATTCATTCTTTGCTGTAAAATGAAAAATTCAGTTTTGTTTTGTAAACAAACATTCGCGATAATTCTAATTGGTCAACTTACACATCGCGATAATTCTAATTGCAGACTTTTTATCTGCCTATTCAGAGATTCATTTTCTCGTCTTAAATCGTCGCCTTGAGATATGTTCGACATGTTGAACTCATCACTTAACATCGACGGTAGACTAGAAGACGACTTCTGTGCTTTCAACAGAGCATTTTGATCTCTCAGCTGTTGACAACTGTCTTGAAATTCTTTCATTTCTGTTGATACCCTTGTGTAATCTTCTTTCATCTTTTGCAATTCTTGTTTCAAACTCGTTAACTGCAAGTCTTGGTCTCTAATTAGTTCCTTATACTGCACCAAAAGTCTGTGTTGTTCAGCAGACATATTACTTTCGGGGCCGTTTGCCAAGTCGGGCTTGTTTTGAACAGCTTTGATGATCACACCTAAAAAACAACACTAAGAAAAATTCCACAAAATCAATTTACCTTCAATGGACTTGAAAAGACGGCAGAATTCATAGTCAAATATAACGTCATCTACTCGGGAATACCTGAGCTGTGGTCTCTGAGCAGCCAAACTGTATTTCTCATTTTTGGAAATTGAACCTAATTTATCCAAAAATGTTTCAACACCGATTCGCTTAACGATTAAATTGCACAAGTCTTCCCTATCAAAAGAAAACATTGTTACTACTCTCTACTGAAATGTTACTAACCTCGTAAAACTAGGTATCGAATCGTCGTTGTAATGTACACAAATTCCTAAAATGAAGGCACACAATCCTTGCACCACAATTTCTAGTTCATCACTTTCAGCCAAGCCTGCTTGTGAAGTCAGGAAAGGAATATTTGTCGGAATGTTCAAGAAATTAGAAACTGCAAGTGGACAACTTGAAAGCCATTGACATAAAAGCATTAACAATCCGACTCGTGTTTGAATTTTAACTCCTTGTTGTAATATTGTGCAGCACTGCTGAAGTAATGAAACTGGACCACTATTTTCATCAGTGGATAATTGAACTCTCAGTAACTGTTCTTTTTGTGTGTCGTTGTCAACTAAAGCATGGCTCAGAGCCGTGGATGCCAACCAACTTGAAAATGGATCGGTACTAAATAATCCACCACACAAAAGCTGACCAGTCAACCCTGAAGCTTTAGAACTAGATTATTCACAATATTTATAATTAAATTATAAAAGCATACCGTCGGTAGAATTTGGTAGTAATGTTTGAATGATTTGTGCCTGACCAAACTCGTTTTTATACAGAAAGCATTGAAAGCAATACAAAACTGCACATCGCAAATCAAACGGTTGTTTCTCATTTACCATAGACATCAAAAGAACAACAGTTACTGATTTCGGAGGTGTTGATGGCATTGTCACAGCACTAAAATACTCTTGGTTGTGATGATTGCCTCGAATAACTTCTGCAACTGTGTTTATAGTCTACAGCAACAGTAATTAAAATATTTATATCCCAAGATTGTACAAACCTCTGTTAATATATCGGCAGGAACACCATTGGTAAGGAGAATGGCACACAATCGTTCTAATAGGCCACACTGTTGCATCACTTTTTGACACGCATTTGTCACTTGAAATGGGTTTCTTGGAGAAACCAGTGTACGAATGACTTGCAACAAAAACAGTATATTTGTTGCTTTCTGAGTTGGCCAATCACTGTCAGCCGTGATGTTTATAAAAGGCAACAATCGTTGAATATAACTTCCTTCTTTGAAAAAGTTCTGATTCGAAGTATTATTCTTCAGTAAATTTTGAAAGACAATCAAACAGTCTTCAACAACAACTCCTCCATCGCTGTATCCTTCACCAGCAATCACTTCATAAAGTCTATCGAATGCATTTTCAAACGCAACAATTTTCTGAATATTCGAGTTACCGCGAGTTAAATGTACAAATAATACGATAGCATCATTTCTGATAATTTCCCTGCTGTCTGATAGCAAATCCATGAGTCGTGAAATTCCCATTGGATTTGCTAAAATACGCTCCTGCAGATCTCTTAACTTGTTTCTCAATAAACCCATTAATAATCGGAGTGCTGGCCAGCGGACTTTGAAATCATATTCCTCCAAAAGGTCTATTAAAAGTGAAACGTTCTCTTTTCTTTTGACGAAAATTTCGGTAAATTGTTGTCCCAAATCTTCGTTTCCTTCGTTAGGTGAGCCTTCAGTGTAATCAATGGGATCTTCGATTGGACCAGTAATGATGCTATTGAGCGAATCGAGCACATAACTTATAATTTCCGAATCATTTCGGTCGGTTTCCAAGACACTCGCCAACGTTTCCATGCCTTGAGCACCTACTTCCAGTCTGTAAGTCTTTGCCAAAGACTTAAGAGCTCTGCAAGCATCGCGCCGGTCTTCCAACAGTGTCGATGTCTGCACCCTTTCAATCAGTTTTTCGATCTATTCAAACGGACAGTTCAAATCGATGATCAGATTCAAGTGAAACTTGTTACCGTTTCTGCAACAGAAGGTTGGTTTTGATTTTCTGGTGAACCAACCACCGATTTCCAACTATTTTTTAAATATTCCATGTTGAGCTGTATACAGACTCACAATTTCTTCTTTTTATATAGAATCAATTTACTTTCTCGATCAGAAAATATTTCCAATTTTTCGGTTTTGATTACACATCATTACTGTAGGGTCCGTCTTAGCATTACGTCACTAATTTGTTACACTTTCTCGAATTCCATTGAATTTCCATGTTTTGTGAACATTTTAGAGACGATAGTTTCGGGACACATTTCACGCCTTTTCTGAGTTAAGCATGACATAAGTAGAACATCAAATTGATTTCCGAAATGAAATTAAACTCAATAGTTGTTCTTTCCCTGACATGTTTAAATGAGACGATTTTTTTCAGAGAGAAGTTTGAAACATGATACATTTATCAGAATTTATTTAATTACGGTAAAACTCTCGTTTCTCGAACTTTTTAACCAATAACAATAACTTTTTTCCGTCCGAAGTGTTCTTATTTTAGAGGTTTTACTGTACACAAGCTTTATCTGGTAACTTTCGGATTTGATGAAAATTTATTATTAATCAAAACTAAAAACTAAATTTGTAACTGTAACAATTAATTTGACTTTGAGAAGTTCTAGAGATTATATGCAATTAAATGTACTGGCGTTTCAACATTTTTGTATTAGATGAAAGTAAATGAAAAATAAAAAAGTATTAAAAGTTAAACAAGATATACATTGAAAAAAGTTAGATTCGCTAATCAAATTGTTGCGGAAAAGTTTCAAATATCGTTCATTTTATCTGAACAAAATTGAGAATAAAATATTTACTTGTATACGATGAAAGCATAAGGAGCTGAGTGTGAAATTAGGTTCAAACATTGGAAATCTTGTTCTTGTTGGTCATTATTACAAGGTTTTAAATGGTCGCTGTATTTCTGAATTGGGTAACGCGTGTCTAACAGTGAACTTGACTCTCCACACTCGCACTTGCATGAATCACGTCTTGCAGATCTCTGTCGCCTTTCAAACAACAAATAAGTGACAGCCGTGAATGAAAATAGAATAATCGCTGACACTGTCACAATTCCTCCAACCGAAAGCAGAAAAATTGCGATCAACTTCGGTGATTCTTCTTCAGCTCCAGAGTTTATGTCTGTTGACTGATTTACTTCATTCTTGTCGACAACAGTGAAGACAATACCAAAAATAAGACAGAATAAACCTAAAAACAATAAAACAACGGAACACTGATAAACGGCGATCATAGCTAACCAGTGTCTAGAACCATTTTTTGCTGTAACTCGAGAATAATAAAACTGATTAACGTGCATTCGGAAAAACAATGTGAAGATTTTATCATAAATTTCAAATGAAATCATTGTTTGCCAACAGTTCTGATAACAAACAGAATGGATATTTAAGTAAATACACACTGGACTTGTTTATTGTTTCGCAAAAATTACAACGCACTTTAAAATTACGTTAAAATTACAAGTCATTACATTAAAAGTTAGTCAAAATTTAAAAGTTAAAATTTTTAACACAGTTCACTTTACTGTGAATGTTGTGCGCTATAAAGGCTTCAATGTCAGCAACAACAAAATTTAATGAGCGGTGAATTTTCAAATGTACGTAAACTGCATAAGCAATTCAATAAAGTAAAAATTATGACAACAGAAGAATAGTAAACACGAGTTCTTTATGAATTGGCAGGATAAGACGGATAAGCTGGATACCCTTGTTGCTGTGCTGGCATCATTGGCATCATCTGAGGATGTTGCGACGGATAACCTTGTGAATTGGGTGGATTCAGCGGCTGCGGCACTTGTAATACTTGACCCGAGCTTTCGCCATAAGTAGTGTTCTTCATTTTAAAGAAAAGTGCACCGGAAATTCCACACAATAGGACACCAATTAATGTAAGAATGCAGCCAATTGCTAAAAGCACGTTTCCAACAACACCCGGTGCTTTTTCGATGTTTTCGTTTCTATTTTTTCGGAAAAATTCCGTATTAAACGCTGGATCCTTTGAGTTCTCCTCTGCGATTGAACCGACGGTACGAAAC
>NCKV01001011.1:0-12301 GCA_003675905.2 Leptotrombidium deliense
CTGACTTTAGAATTGCTTTCGATTCATCGCCATAGCTGAGTGTAACATTGTCGAATTTTAAATTACCAGTCGATGGCCAATAGTCAGTTAACTGTGACTTTGTCTTACTCGTGTCAATTGTCTTTTCGGCTTCAATTTTAGTGTAAAAACTGATGCGTTCGACAGCCGACATGTGCATTTCGAGATTTGCTAAATTTCTGACGACCCAATTTAAATAAATTGGAACTAATAGAGTGTACGTGATCGCAATGCCGACGTATGAAGCTGTTATCGAACCGTGAGTGGCTGCAATTAGTGTAGTTATTGTCGCTGCGAACAATATAATCGCACCGAGATAATCTAACGCAATTCCCAGCCAACAATTCGCACAGTTGGCCATTAAAAATGCGAGATTATTCAGGTTTATGTAATCCAAAACTAAACTGATAAACGATTCTTCTTCCCTGAAAAAAAGAAAACGAATGATTTATGTTTAAGATTACGAAATGAAATGAATGTTTTGAAACTATTTTAAAAGCATTGAGTCATTACTTGAACGCTCGAATGGTCGACAATCCGAGAAGTGTTTGGTTAAAATGTGCCACAATCGGAGATCTGGTCAGATTATCGAGTCGCTGCAATTCTCGTGAAGTGAACCGGAAAAAGCGTTGCAATAAATAATAAACAGTTACGATCGGAATGGCGATGAAGATGAATACCGGTGTGACGATCACGTCCACAATAACGGCTGCGAAACAGAGAAATAAGAAACGAAGAAGCAGTGGAAGCGTTGTTGATAATTTCTAAAACGAAATTGAGATAACAAATAAGGAAACATCATTAAATGGTTAAGCGTAATGTAACAAAATTACGCAATTTCGCATTTACCTTATCAACAACAGTCATATCACTAGAGAATCGATTCAAAATTCTTCCAATTGGCGTGGAATCGAAAAAAGTGGTCGGCGCTCGGACCACACAGTCGAGCATGTTCTTGTGAAGTTTGCGAACCGCTCGAATCGATGACAACTGATGCACTAAATTTGTTATTAATGAGATTATAATTGTCGCAATTGACAACAACACGTATCCGATTAAGTAATTATGAAGTTTATCGCTGTGTTCGTCTTCTGAGTTTCTCGCTGTCGTAAAATTACTTGAATTACTATTAATATAAGTGACGACATCGTTTTTCGCTTGTGTCCATTCAGTGAGCCAGAAATCAGTTCCGATTCTTAAAAGTTGCGATAAACAAATTAGGCAAAACACAACAACCGCTAATTGAATGCTAAACGCTCTGATGTAATTCATGTAAACTTGATTCGATACTTTTCCCGTTTTTCGCTCTTCTTCGGTCATCAGTCGTCCATTTACTGATTCACCGTCAATTGAATCGTCTGTAAAAACGGAGTCTTCTTCGTCTTCAGCCTCTTCAATTCTATTATCAACACTATCTAAAGTATTGTTTGACGATTGTTTTGAAATCAATCTTCTCATCGATCGCTTGAAAACAGAAGTCACACTTGTTTTACTCGTCGCTGAATCAATTGACTGCATTCGCATGAAAAGTGGCGGATTTGGCATTTGGTGACCATTGTCTGAATCAAGGCTTTTAACCTCGTCATTGTAATCGTTGCATTCTTGACACGGCAATGGACTGGAAGGGTCATGACTAACTTGTCTAAAAAATGGCACTGAACGCTTATGAATGCTTCCTGTTTTTTGGCCGCTGGAAGTTCTATATAACACTTGTTTCGATAGTAAACGTCTTAATTTTTGTCTTTCGCTGTTTGTTCTGTCTTCAACGAAAAGTTCTTTTTTAAGATTGCATTCGATATCTTTAAATCGTTGCAACTCATCTCGAAACGATGAATCGTGAGTCTGTAAATGCTTGAATTCGCCCTGCATCCTAATCGTTCCCTTCTCAACTAGAATTACATGCGACGCTTGTTGCACATGTTCAACTTTTTGTGTCACCATAATCACTGTTCGATCGTTTTCAAGCAAAAACTGTTTAATTGCTTTTTCAAATACGTGTGTTGACACTCGAGAATCAAGTGCAGACATTGGTGAGTCGAGTAATACAACTTTTGCTCTTGAGTAAAGAACTCTAGCTAACGCGATTCTTTGCCGTTGACCGCCACTTAAATTCACACCTCTTTCACCGATTTCAGTTCTATCTTTTGCCGGAAGAATGTCCAGATCTGCTTGCAAAGCACACGCTTCGATTACTTGTTTGTATCTTTTTGAATCAAATTGTGAACCAAAAAGAATGTTTTCTCGAAATGAGACATTCAAAAGCCACGGTTCTTGTGGCAAATATGCAACACTTGTGACCAGAGGCGACCAGTTTAACTTTCCGTGTAAGGTTATCATTTCGCCTAACAGTGCTGAGATTAGCGAACTTTTACCACTTCCGTTGTTACCCCAAATCACAGTTAATTGTGAAACAGGAACTTTGAGATTAATGTCCTTTAAAAATGGATTCTCTTCTTCGACGTTCCAACTAAAGTAACCTTTCGACACTTCGACTACATTTTCATGACTTATAGCTTCGTTATTGAAATTGCCATTCGTTTGAATCGCCAATGTTTCCAATGAATCGCGTTTTACGCAATTGTCGCACTCATTATTGTCGCAGTCGAATATCATTGACAATTTTCGATCGTTTCTCCAAGGAACCGTGTAATCGATTTCCGGTTGCGACAAGAATGTATTCAAACGTTTTGTGCTGATTATCGCATTCACCACAATTGGAATGACGAATGGAATTATATATAAAGGAACAGTGAGTTGATTGAATAATGCGAGAGCAGTGAATACAGTTTCAGCGTTTAACGATTCGCCTTCGATGTAAGGATACAACACAAAAGTGACCAAAGTGACAATTACTGAAGTCGCTTGAGTCAAAAAAGCTGTGCAAAAAAATTTAATAAAGTTTTGTTTTAATATTATATTTTGCGTCACAACTCACTTATTATTGCAACATAAATCGCATCCATTTTTAATACTTTTAACTCCTTATCGCGAAGATCGCTCACTTTAGCTGAGAATAGAAATTCCCAACCTAATAACTTAAGCAGCTTGATTCCCATTAATAATTCACTGGTCTTTTTTAAACGTTCGTCAGAAAGTTTCTGTAATGAAATTCACGTTTTTGTGGTAAGATTAAAAAGTTTGCGACTTTTAAAATATGATATTCTTTTACGTACGAGTGCCTCCTTTTGAATTTTGGACAGTTTGGAAGCCAAGTATGATTGAATAGGAGCTAAGATATAAATCGCTGCCGCACCTATTAACGCACTGACTCCGAGTTGAAAGTAAAGAAGTGTTAAGAGTATTGCAATCTAATTAAGGAAAAAGTTTAGGTTCAAGTTTACGTCAAACATTTATAAAAAAATGATCGCACCTTTAATGGCAATGCCCAAACATAGTGACCCATTGAAAACAACATCATCATGTTAAACGCATCTTGAGACATATGATTCACGATCGCTCCTAAATCTCTGCCCTGTCCGACGGTCATTTTCAACGCCTTTTTATAGATCAAACATTGTAACGATGATCTTAAGTGAATTCCTTCGAGTATTGCGCAATGATTGAATGTGTTTGAAAAAGTGCTTTGTAAACACGTGAATATAAATACAACGATCGCCAGTACATAACCATTGCTGAAATATTCGCCGCAAGTCAGTAACTGTCACGAATAGAGAAAGAATTACGTAATTTTATGGCAAGTCTCGAAAATTTGAAATTACTTTCGAGTGAAGCAATGCGACTTCCGCAGTTTCAAAATCTGCTTCTTTGCGTTTTTCGTATTCAGTCTCGTTTTGCACAGTTTCCACGTATTTGATTATGTATTTTATGGAAATCGGCGCAACTAACGCAAACATGTCAGCGCAAAAGCGTAACAGTGCACCGATAAGTAGTGAATATTTAAATGTGCTCCAATAACAGCGCCACAATGAGATCGGTTTCGAATGCGTTTCTGATCGTTGTCTCTCCTCGTTGTACGACTTCGCGAATCGCGTGTATTGATGTTCGGCGAGTAGTTCCTTGTTTTCAAGAACGTCAGTGTAATTAGTAATTATACAATACAACATTGCATAGCATATCAATCAATCGCGTCATCTGCATACATGCATGCCACACATATACATACTTTAGGTAATTCTCCCAGGTCTTCGAGTTCAATCGGTCGTCTGTAGCCGAGTTTAAGTAACGGTAACAGCCATGCAAAAGTCCACTTTGATAAATACGACGCGAATGGATGCATGTAGCAAACTTTTTCATTTTGATTGCCACTGTTTATTCTCTTTCCACGTTTCTAAGAATCAAATTATTTGTGGATACATTAAATTGCAATTTTACAGTAATTTTAATTCAAGTTTAGTTTAGTTGCTTAACTGTTCTTTTTTTGTGTGTAATGTTAAACTGTTGTTTATCTTTTGCTTATAATTGGCAAAAAGTGTGTTGACAGACGATGTGTTTTCATAACGATATACATTTAATTAGTGTGTTGTACGCCTTTCAACAAAGTGTTGAAAAGCTATTTTTTGTCATGTTGTTTTTGTTTTTCTCGGAGCTTATTAATCAATGTTCGAACAGCGAACGATTGAGAAGCCAATTTCTCAAATATCCGCAAACAAAACAAACCAAACTGTACAACTATTTACAAGTCACTTAATTAGGAACAATTATTTACGGCGAGTGTAAAAATATTAGCTAGCTTGCTGGCAAAAAGTGAACTGCAAAAATGGACGCGTTTTAATTGATTCCACGAAATTCGTGAAGTTTACTAATTTACAGCTTTCAATCTTTTTTCTCAATCAATTCTTCGAAAAGACTGCAATTGGATAAATAATTTCTAACTCAACATTAACGACGATAACTACAAGACGACCTATTACACCTTTTTTGAAAAAAAATATAACGACTATTACACCTTTTTCAAATTGGATTTAATGCATCAATTTTATGAAAGATATTTTATTTGTAGCCAATTTCAAATTTTTATTGATAAATTATACCAAATTGAGAAATAAGAAATATCAATTTTAATTCACAGCTGCTTTGCGCACACATTTCACACCGATATTATTATTATGATGATGATTATTTAAAATTGCATTTCGAAAGGCATCGACAATTTTCGCGCAAACATCTTAATTAAAAGCGATTCGCAACGAAATGAATTATTGCATGTAAGTGTAATAAAAAATTATAGTTAAGCTAAAACACAGTTATATCATGTTACAAATCAGTGTCGATGTATCGCCTTCGAGTGAACACACAATCATTTTCGTCTTACAAGAAACAACACCGAAATGCATAATTTTTCAAAGAAACTGTTAATGGATTAAGTCATTTATATTTATGTTGTACGAAATATTTATTACCGAAAATAATATGTTCTAACCTTTTCAATGTGTTCACTTAACGACTCTCACTCGAAATTCAATGCTATTTTATTTCAAATACACAACGCCGACTGACTAACTGAGTGAATTGATGTTTGGGAATTTCATTTTACCCGAACTCGAATGCAAATTCATAGTAAATTATGTTTTGCTGTGCATTCAATGATTTCCTATGAATAACATTGAATTCTATGCATTTTCACTTTGAACATACATTTCCACTATTTTTATTCTATTTATGTTTACACGCACTTCGTAAGCAAAGAATGTGCATGCGAAACATACATATACACACACATACATATATAAGTGTACATATATACACATACGTACATATTATATTTAACATGTACACATTTAATTGAATCGAATTGCGGTCAATTGATTTTACGTCGCGAAGTGCATTGAAAATAGTTTCTTACATTTAAAAGATGCAATTATAGATAAAGCGAATGCACATTGCACAATGGCATGCATTTAAAAAATAGCATGTTCATGTTTAATCTATTTATTTTACAATTGATGAATACAAGTAAAATATTTGCAGACTTAATCTTTAAGTGTACAAAAAAAGAAGATGATTCAATGTGTTGTGTGAAAAAGCAATGTTTCTTTCGAAAACGATATACGATTGCTAAATGTGAGTCAATTTATATATGTAGTAACGAATCTCTAGAATTTAGGTTAAAATAAGATTAAGCTGAATCCGTTTAAGAAGCGTTTCGAAAGTAATAATACAACTGTTAAACTTGACTTTGATACAAGTTTGTCTAAGTCGATTGCGTTATAAAGTGTATTTGTAAAAGTGTCTCTCGAGATGTTTTCGAGTTAAAATTCTGGTTAAATGCGATTAGCTAAAATGAAAGACTGCAAATGTGTTTTTCAATGTTCAACAGTTTGAAAGCAATTTAAGTTTGTGTTTGTGTGTGTTGTGTTATTTGAAACGTCTAAATAGTGATTACGCTTTTTAATAATGATATCAACAGCTTTTTTACGTGTGAATAACCCTTCCCAACGCATTCATGGTTACTGCAAAAAAGAAAGAAAGAAACGTGACGCTTTTTTTAATAGTCTTATTACGATGAAGCTATTTTTTTGCGAAGCACAGCCATCGTTTCATTGGAATTGGTCTGTCCGTACGTCCCATTCACTATATAACGTTACCATTTGCGTAATAATCAGTTTCGACGAATTTGCACATTCCAATATCGAAAGGCAGGCAACTGAACGCCACATACACATGTACAACATACTAGTATGTTTATTCACATTCAGCAAAACTGGCGAAACGTCGACGCCGTCAATAACTCAAAATTGTATGCTTTCAATGAAAATAAGAAATCTTTCATATTTTTCAACAACTATATTTTGTATGCAAAAAATTACCGCTAATATTTACTTCAAAATATGATATTTGAAGATTATTTTTTTCGGTTCAATTGAATTATGAAATGAAATATGAATTCATTTTTTTGCACCTGCTTTTTTGGAATACATACAGAGAGACAAATACAAAGTACAGTTTTTATTAATTTAAATGACCGAACATTTAAAAGTTGAGAAAACATTCGCGAGACACTATAAAGACTGGGATAAGAATTTTAGACATAATTTAAATGTGCTTAAGAACCGACCACACAACAATTGCGTACAATTTTGGAAACAAAAATTCGCGTCGCTTTTAGTATCACTTTCGGCATTGAAAACTAATGTAAACATTGAACAAGGTCGTGTCCCGAACTGTACGCACACAAACAACGTTTATTTAAAGGTAATAAAAAGCAAAGCGTTTAAGCTTTGTTGTGTACCGAAGTACAGTGAGTGACCGTCAAATCACCGCTCACATGTAAACAGTTCACAAGAATGCATACAAAAGGCATTTGACATTCGACATTCTTTCCAGTTAAATGACAGTGCTGTGTGTGTTGTTGACTTAGGTGGAAAGGAAAGAGTAATCAACGATTCTGTGAACGAACATTCAGCGTAAGCCGACGTCCTTTAACTTTGTATTAGTCCTTTTCTTTGTTTCCGAATTCGTAGAAATCAGAACGATTTTGCAAATTACGAAATTGGAAAATATTTCTCCTATTCACTTTAAATTTCTCTTTCTCTTTCTTTTTTTGAACACCCATTAAGTTTGATTGCAAAACACACACTTTTCTTTCACCTGAAAATTTAAATTACGAAAAAACATTGCTCTTTTCTTGTCTGAAAATGTGAATTGAAGTGAATCACACTATGTTCACTGATCACGAACACACGATGATCATCATCATCTCACAGGAAATGTAAATGATGTGTAAAGCGTTTTATTGTTTGTAATTACACGCGAATAACGATGCGAGAACAAAAAAAAACATTTATAGTAATGTTGTTGTTGTTATTGTTTAGAATGATAAATAATACCTTTAAACACACACTCACACACACCTATTTGTAGAATGATCAACATAAACGACGAAAGTCGTTTATTTATTAAAGTTGAAAATTTTTTCGTTAAAATAAGTAAAATTAATGTTATTTTAACGAGATGCATTCGGGCGAAAAGTAAAGCTAATTTTTAGCGATGCTTCATTTTTACAGACTCGATGAATGCAGTAAAAATTTGCCTCAAGTGGCTAAATGAATGGTGAATGGGCAAAATGTGTGTGCGCTCGACAAAAGAATTAGAACGATGATCCTTATATGTATCATGATTCATGCATCATGATATTTATGAAATGTACACGCATTATGCGAACAGATGAGATTCTGTCAAATTTCCGTTTTTCGCAACCAAATTTAGTAAAAATGAATATGAAAAAAATTTACGTTCATCAATTCGCATTATAACTAATATTAGCATTTTGCATTCATATTTGGCACAATTAATTCGAAAATTTATTAAAATTTCAATTTTTTGCTTTCTTTAATGAACGAAAAAGATTATTATTATTATTTATTATATATCATCTAATTCAAAAACGTGTTACAAAAATAAGCTTCGCTTATAAATTTTTGCGTGTACGGACATTGATATTCATAAGTAAAAATATTAATTATTATTTTTTTACATTCATTTTTGCGTTTCGCGAAACGAGACTAAAAATAAGTAATACGGCAAACAAGAATTGAATTGAATGCAAATTAAGTTCTCGTAAACAAAACAAAAGCAAAACAACTAACAGACAATAATTATAAAGAGCGAGAAACAAAAAAAAACTTGAATTATTATGAAAATATGAAATTCAACAAACAAGCGAATCACGCAAACGATGAATAATACTAATTTGGTGAATAATGTATCATGTTTTGTTGTAATAACTGTAAACTAATGTCGTTACTGTTAAAATGATGTTTTGAATCACAAATTCACAAATTAATGAATTAAACCAAAAACAAAGAAAAGGAAACAAAAGAAAAGAAAAAATCTAAAGACTCACCTTTCTTAATGAGAATAATTGCAAGCAAATACAAAGTGTCGCAATTGTCGTAATTACTGTATGTACCAATAATAATTGCACTCGAATGTGATTTAATAAATTCGCGTGATTCGTTTGAAATGTGATTACTAATTTAGTTGTTATTAAAAGCGACCAAAGAAACCAGAAAAATGCAATTGTTGAGAAGAACACTTTCGTCGTGCAGCAAAACTGTTTTTCTTGCTTTTCTTGAATTTCGAAAAACTTTTTCAAAACACAAAAATAGATAAAAATAATGGTTAATATTGATGAAACGTTTGATAATAATTCGACTGTGAATACTGCGAACGCTTCGTAGCCGAGTATTAAAAAGTATTCAACTATAAAAAACACGGAAACAATGACTGATACTAAAGTATAAATTGCGATAACCAAATCACTGAAACTGTGTCTTCTTGTGTGCGAACGATTTTGATGGTCATTCAATTGCGAATTCGATTCAAAATCACATTCACTTCTATTTTGCTTCGATTCGCCGATATTTCTAATTCTGATATCAGTTGAATCCACTTCTTTACTTTTCTTCTTCACTTTGAACTCGAAAAACGCGAAAATTGTTATCCAAATCAGTGTAAATACAAAGTTTACTAAAAACACGCACACGTCACTTAAACACGAATAAGTTAGAAAACTTTTTGTCCAAAAGTCTGAAGGTTGTTGTTGTTGTTCATCAAAAGTTTCATTCGTTGTATTCAAATCAGTAAAAAGCAAAGCAAAACAATTTGGATACATTTTCCCGAAATGCAAAGTGTTCACTCAATGCTGCAAAATACACAAGACGAGTTATTGAAAATAAGCAAATAAAAAAATCGAAGAAAACGTTATTGAAGTAAATTATAAGTGAAATGTTGTTGAAGAGCTGTTGCTTTGCACACGCTAAGCAATTCACACTTTTAATCGCATCACATGATTTTCAATGAAATAAGAATTCGTTTCACGGCTGTTACGCACTCGAATGTAAACTAAGTAAACTAAACTAAACAAAACAAAATCTCAACTAAACTAAACGCAGACTACGAGAATGTACATACAAATACTATTTCTATCAGTGCAGTTCAAACACTCGCTGTACAGTGGCTGAGCAAGAGCAGTAGTAGAGCAGCAGTGATCGCGTAGCTACTAGCAAGCAAGCTAGCTACATAAGTTGACGATGTTTGGCGATTGGCGAGTCGTGCGAAGGAGCACAACTTTTGCAGCCGCACTTCGCTAAGCAGTCGCTAATTGCATAGTTTCCTTAACAACATTAAGAATGCATTAAAAACGCAATCAAGTGATTCATTCATTCAATCGACTCTCGAGTCTGTTAGCAGCAGAATGCGTGCATGTATTATATATACATAAACTGTAGTGCAGTTAGTTACTCATTTGGCAGGCTATCTAGCTTAGCCATACTTGCTAAAAAAAGCATATATATATTCTTACTTAAAATAAATTCAATGTGACCGGTTTTTGCGTGCAAATCGCAATCTTCTCTCACTTCAATTCGCTTAGCATGCATTAAAAATGCGTGCCTTTTTATATTTATTAAAAATGTATTTTATTAATTATAAATTTAAAACAAAAAAATTAATAAGAAAATAGTTTCGAATGCGAGACTTGGCGAAATGCGTAATACACTTTGTGTACCAATGACTGCAGGCGCTATTGCAGCGAATGAGAGGCTCTGTTGCATTGCTGTTGCTTGCTCATTCTTCGCCGATTTCTTGAAAACGTGTACTTTACGAATGAATAATTCGTACTTGCCGGAGTGGAGTGACCTGAACACCGATGGACTGCGATCTTGTATGCGAATCACGCGAACAGTAATATTCTCAGCATCCGTTTACAGCAAATATCGCGAATATAAATATTATATTAAACTGCTACTTCTTTGTACACGCATTAAATATTAAATAACTATGTTTTAAATGACACTCTTATGCAGTATAATATATTTAAATTGTTTAAATATGAATATACAAATACAAACATTTTCGTACCTTTTTAAAGAAGAGTTCGCAAGAAAATTACATTTAAAGTGAATAAACATTATACTACTGCAAACTTTGAAACAAACTAAATATTAAATATGCACTTCTGTTGCTTCTGCAATCAAATTCAAATTCAAATTTGTGAATTCAAATGAAAACTAGGGTTTCATTATCTGTAATTCGTGTTTGTAAATACATTGCTATTAACATTGCACTAAATATATATTTACGTATAAATAATTGTAGAACAGCACAAAATAACGTAAACACGAGTTGCAGTTTGCTTCGATGTACATGTGTGTGAAAACGGAAATATTTACTATTTATTTTTACCATCATCATAATCATTTCGCAACGACTGCTCAAAAGCAGTGCATGCGAATAAATATTTAGCAAAAGGACCACCGAAGATTAATTGCCTCTAAGGTGTTCATGAAGATGTGTTATTTGTTTTTTGCTCACATTTCGATTCGCGATGTTTTTGCAAGATGAAATGAAATGTGAAATGTAAAATTACATAAATACTATTATGATTGAACAGCGAATGAATATTATTGTTTTCGTCGTACAAATTTAATTCGCTCGTAAATAATTGTTTAAAAAGCAATCAATCAAAAAGACGGTAAATAAATTGCGTTCAATGAATTGTAAAAACGTCGGTTTTTCCACTTTTTCGTTTCGTCGTTTATTTATAAAAATTAAATATTATTATAAATGCACTTGTGTAACATCGCGTTCGCTTTTGCAATTAAATTACACTTCAATTTGCTGCACACAATTTTTAATCACTTTTAGTGTCAAACGTAATTACATATTTATTATAATAAATGAACGGCGAAATGTGGAAATCTGTTTTTAATGTGTGTTCGATGTTCATTTTTTATGAAAAAATTTGTTTTTCAGGTAACAAATAAAATGGAAACAAAGTCAGACGTGAATTAAGCCAACGTGCGTTGAATTGAAACCATCACTCTAATAAACGCTGTATTTTTGCTTTTATTAGTCCACGTTTTGTAACCGAAATATATAAAAAAAGTTTTTTCCGTTTTTTTATATTTCATACTATTCATTGAAATGAAATTAAATTGAGCAAAATTTGGTCACCAAATGAGTGCAAACATCGACTTTTTTATAATTGCGGGAAAAGTTTTGCACAATGTGAATGTACAGTTAAAAGTATCGAGTAATGATTCAACTTCAAAGTCCATCAAGCAAATGCAAATGATTTTAGTGTAACAAACAAACTACTGGTCTCTAAACTTAGCTAAATGATGATCACAATTTATGAATTAATGATAACTGAGTAACCGTAAGAAAGTAGTAATTGTAACCAAAACGATTGATTGCTTATAAATTAACCTGCAAAGTGAACAGTTGTTGTCCATCCTTTTGGCAAAATTATTAACTGACTCAATCGACGAAGAATTTTAATTTTTACATATTTACAATTTCCTTTGCTGCGAAGGTTCAC
>NCKV01001012.1:0-12294 GCA_003675905.2 Leptotrombidium deliense
GGTTCTATGCTGTTACGAAAAGGTTTTAGGTAGTTTCGGTCAAAATTAGAGACTTCGGCCAAAACCGAAATGTCACAGCCTTAGTAATGTCGTTTTTGTGGTAAATGGCGAATGTTTGTGTATAACACTTCATTCGTGTACAATGGTTTCCATAGATGAACATAGGTTGACATAATGAAGTATACTTAAACAAGCGCCAAGCAATTTTAGCGACGACTCAATTTATTGTGACTCTCGTGAAGTGAAATCAAGTGAATTGTTACTTTGTAACCTTATTTTTAATTGAGCTTAAGTGTACTTTCTTATCTTTTAAGCTTTCAAGTCTTCTTCAAAGCATTAATCAATACGATGCAATCTATAAAACAGTAGTATTTTACTTGAAATTTATTAATTTTGGATCAATAAAACAGTGTTTTAAAACTGTTTAAAGAGGATTCGATACATCCTTGCTTTTCTTTACACCCAATACCATTGCTTTATAAAGTTTATATTTTTGAATAAGAATTAATTTTATTATTAAGAAAAGTGAACGCATGCTTGAAATAATGATAATAAGCAGTAAACGAACAATTGGTTGATGTGTATGTACGTAAACGTGTATTGTGCAATGCAATTGAATGAGTCAATGTTTTCATCGCTTATTTCATTGTCAATTATCGAGGTTCGAAATCTGAAGATATGTCGCTGACAATTGTCACATTCACGGTGAACTGAACGCAGTGACCTTTTCGCTCTGTTTCACCAATTTGCACACATTTTACCAGTTTTGCATTTGAGTGATCGGTGAATGCATCGCAGCTCTTCATTGAATCGTTTTTTGTGCGTTTCTTCTTATCTTTCTGTGTTTGATAAGAAAACGAGTCGAATACGGAAACACAGACTGTGTGTTGCATTGCATTTGTGCTTTTTAAAAAATGCTGTGTTTGCAGTGAAATATTAAAACAAAAATTTTATGGAAATAAATTACGTGCAGAAAAGAAAAATACATTTCATTCCCGTTTTCTTGAACGAAATTCAATTTTATTGCAACTTTGTTTGCATTTATCTATGGAACATGCTTTTTGACAAGTTTCTCTTCGATTTCTATTCACTATTCATGAAAATGATTACACTTTTTGATTTGTAAAGCAGAAAATAAATATTTTCGTGAAAAAGAGAAAGCGATTGAATTTAAGAAAATGAAGTGCGCTCACATTAATAAAAGTTAGAACGACAAAATTGAGTGCGATTTGTGTTTGTCTGTGAATTGTGTGTTATAAATAAGTAAATATTAAATGTCTGCAATGAAGGAAATGAGTACAATAATTCTGGCTACTAAAATCACTTAGAATCAACAATCGATGTTGAGCTCAATTTTGTTGTCTGAATTATTGGAATACGTGATCAGTTTCATTGCGAAATTCAACGAAAACAATTTTCACAAACTTTTGAAAATGCATAAAAACTTAATACTGTTTGCAGTGAATTGTTACAAAACGTTTTCAGTCGGTTTCGTTGCAGGTCTGATATAACTTAGCGCAGTCTTCACCACTTCTGCCCTTCCTGATCGCATCGTAGCTCGAATTGAACGGCGTTGACTTTTGTTGTTCTAACATATAACTCGAAGCATACCTGAAATTTGAGAAATTGTCAATCGATCAAACGTTATATTTTCGTTTCGCAATTACCCTCCGAACTGAGAAATCAAGTATCCGAGTTCTCTTCCGTCTCGGGTTGCAATTTTGCTCGATTCGCACAAGTAACGTTTTGAACAGTCGTCGTCTTTGCTGAGAATTGATTTAACGTAACCACTGAGCATCGAAACTCCAGCAACTGTTGCGTCGTCGATTGCGTCTCGAATGCCACGCGAACCTGCACTTCGAGCTCTTTGGCCAAACGACGATCGGAACATATCTAACACCTGTGAAAACAATCATTGAAGTCACTTACTTCAATGCAATCACATCTAACCTTTACGAGAACACTTAACACTTGTCTGGACGTGGCTGTGCTTTCTTCGTTGTTTCCAAACAATAACTTAACCATTGTTTTAATAATGTTTTTAGTGGTCAAAAAGTTTGAAATGTCTTTCTTATCGTTTTCGTAACGAAATTTGCGTTCTTCGAATCTGCCTTGTCTTGAAGGAGACGTGCTGTTCGAATCGAGTGCCGAGCAAATAGTGACGAACACGAAAAAAAGAAACACGACTGCGAATCCTTTCATTTTGAATGCTGCAAAAAAAAGTAAAAAACAGTTAAACGCAATTATATAATTGCTTTCAACCGAAAAATAATTGTCTGTTCAATGAATAAACATCATCAAGTGTTTCACCGAATTTTCGGAGCAGTTATTAAAACAGGTTTAAATAAGTTTGTGTCCGCTTTCAAAAACGGAACTCGTCGAAAGAAGAAGACACTTCATTTCTCGGTAAAATATTTCATTAAGTATTCACGTCTTGCTCTGGACTTTTATTCCCCGTTGCCGAAAATGCGATAATACTTCAATTTCAGTAAACAACTTCACTCGAATAACTTGCAGTAATAACTTTTCCAACGTCACTCATTCACTCAATTATTTACTTATCAATTATAACATGCTTAATACATCACTTTGTTTACTCTTTTTCACACATTCGCAATTGCGAAGAAGTTGCTTTTAATGCCATGCGAAGCATAAGTTTTTGTTATTATAATTTGCAACTTAAAATTGATTTAAAAAATGCGTAACCGTTGCTTTTCATTGGTTACATAAATTTTGTGCAATGTTACTGCATATTAAACAGATGAACATTTTGATTAAAGAAAAATAACAAATGAATGTTTTAAAAGAAAATAAAGCAAAGTTAGAAGAAATAGTAAAGCAAATATTGGATTGAAGAGAATGAAAAACTCACCGAGTTTGTAAATTAAAACGAACGGAAAACAAAATGAAAATACTTAAAATATGGAAATAAATGAATAAATTATTATGCAAACTTAAACTGCGAACTTGACAGACAACGATTAACAGACTGTTTGAATGGCACACGAATTGGAGTGTCTTATATAGCAGTTTAGCAGAAGTCTGAGAGGCAGATACAATTAGACGAACTTGGGCCGAGTCAATGTGTCCCGGTTACGCTTGTTCAACGTATCTGTTCACTGAAAAGTCAATTTCAAGTTAACTTTGACTCTACAATTGTGTGATTCAAGTCAACTTTTTTTGTTACTGCGAATTCATCGGATGCTCCGTAACTATCGACAACATATGCACACTAACTTATTAAGTATACATTCTGTTTCCATGTTTCAGTTCCGTTTCTTAAAAACGGACACATTTTTTAAACAAGTCTTAAACAAGTTTATATAAACCAGTATATAAATTAACCGTGAAAACAGTTACCAGTCACCGAACAACATACTAAATATAATAAATACTGTGTTTGCAGCAGTCCATTCACAATCACAACACTCACTGCACATTACATTTTTTGTGCAATCATTTGCGTAACGCTCTCATCCGCAGTCCGCACTACTTTTCACCATTTTACAGCTTCCCAAACATTCGGCAGCAGTTCACTTTTTGCTCGATTTACAAACTCGCACATTTCTCATTGCTTTACTTTTCAACGTCCGTAAATAAATCAATTCTCAGTTTTTTAAATGTTACTTCACTTATACACAAAATAAAACACAGACCGCATATTAACTTTCTGAGAACAAACTTTAAAAAATTCATTTTATTTTCTTTATTCTCTCTTTTGGCATTTACAAAAACATTTCACAGTCACACTGAAAACATGTGTATGTTGAATAATCGATTCACATTTTTCTGTTGTGCAAATATCAATAAACATTAAAAATATTTTTTGTTTATTTTAAAAGCAAAAAGAGATTTGTTAACTGAAATCTTAACGCTTTGTAATTGTTGTCTAATTGTTAAGTTGAAATAAGAAAGATGCAGTTTTCATTGTTTAATGTTTTATATTAATTGCGTTATTTAGTAAAAATCAAAACGAAAGGAGTAATAATAAGTGTAATTTATTTGGAAATGTATTTCAACGTGAATAGAAATAAAATGCGTTGAATTGCGATGCAATGCATTGACGGTTACAAAAGAACAGGTAATGCAGTGACTAGAGAAACAGGGCGAAAAGGTCACTACGTTTAGATTACCGTGAATCTCAGCGACGCATCTTTTTTGCAATTTTAGTAATACAAGTCTCAATTTCACGAACGTGTGTAAGTGCCAATATAAATTATAGCAGTCATCAAATAAAATTGTGTGAACTCACAAACTGTTCACTTTTAAGTAATATTCTCGTAATGCGCATTATGTGACAACCGCTGATCACAATAAATCGATATTCAATGTAATTTTTCATGCATTCACACAATATTAAATTATATTTAATTATTTTAGCAACGGCAATCTTGCTCAAGGTTTGAATGAAAATCAGCGTTGACTCAAGCAATGACTTGTCGGATGCTTATCATTGACTTTTATTTACGAAAGTTTATGCTATCAAACTTTTACTAAAATGACAAATAATTTAAGTTAGTCGAATTCAAAATTAAAGTTTGATTATTCGCAGAAATTATCACAACAAAAGTTTTTGCGAAGTTGAAATCTTGTAGTGAAC
The DNA here is from genome assembly GCA_003675905.2 of Leptotrombidium deliense. Classification (NCBI taxonomy): domain Eukaryota; kingdom Metazoa; phylum Arthropoda; class Arachnida; order Trombidiformes; family Trombiculidae; genus Leptotrombidium; species Leptotrombidium deliense. Next base: position 4,601 of record NCKV01001012.1, read on the forward strand.
AATGGCAAATAACTTCGAATAGTAGACATGAATTCAGTAGCAATTTAGAAGTAATTCAGAAGACAACAATATGTTGTGAAACTCAATATTTATTAACAAACATCCATAAAAATGTGCATAAATAAAGTATTTCTCGACTGAAGAGAATCGCAACGAAATGTGCTGCCAGCTTTCGATGAGCAATGAAGAAACGTGAGATGCTTTAACCGAAGTGTAATGCGTGTGCGCACAATGAAGATTGGAATTCGTTGTGAGAACCGGTTTTAACCGGTTTCCGAGTGGCGAGCGTTGTTGGATGAAAGCGATTTTTGGTATATTTTCTGCGCGCGCTTAAATTGTGCACAAATCGCACCGTTACCGAGTATTGCGAATGTTTTTTGGTTTTAATTTCGTAAACAACAGTTAAAGAATCGAACAAACAATCGACGGTTTGCTTTCGAAGAGGCTGCAACACAACAACACGCGAATAACAAACCGTCGCAATCCGCTTTGCATGTCATTCGTGACCGTAGCGATATTTAATGGTTATTCGAGTTTCATTTTTCAACGGGACATCATTTATTCGATGAACTCTTCGTTTTAAGAGTGGCAGTAAAGACATCAACTCACTTATTGCGGACACATCCCAACGACGCATTCAACTTAAAGAACGCTAGAAAAAACAATTGGACACAATGAACGCAAGCATTGTGAATGACATGAATAAGGCTGTGAGTCCAAATTTGATAGCTGCTTGTTCATCTCCAGGTTTGTTTTACTTTTGCATTATTTTTGTTTTTCACGTGTTTTCTTTCTGCCTTTGAATCATTAGTCAACGGAAATATGAATACATCAACCCTCAATGAACAGGCAACCAAATTGCTCGACTTCACACAGAAATTAGACATTAACCTTTTGGATAATATTGTGAATTTGATGTACACTGGTGAAGGAACATCTCAGCGTGTTGCACAAGAAATACTAACCACATTAAAAGAACATCCAGATGCATGGACACGCGTTGATACAATACTTGAGTTCAGTAAAAATCAACAGACGAAGTATTATGCACTGCAAATACTTGAAAATGTTATCAAAACTCGTTGGAAAGTATTGCCTCGGAATCAGTGTGAAGGAATTAAGAAATACATCGTTGGTCTTATCATCAAAACCTCCTCCGATCCCGAAACTATGGAAAGAGAAAAGGTTTATTTAAACAAACTTAACATGATCTTAGTTCAGGTAATTTAATCAACAGTTCAGGTTATCAATGATTAATACGTTCCGTCCCTATTGTAGATTTTAAAACGTGAGTGGCCTAAAAAATGGCCAACGTTCATTAGTGATATCGTCGGTGCGAGTAAAACAAACGAAAGTCTCTGTCAAAATAATATGATTATCTTGAAACTGTTAAGGTTTAGTTATTGTATAGTTTCGCTTAAAAACTTTTCGCTTTTCTGCAGTGAGGAAGTATTCGATTTTTCTACTGGTCAAATGACACAAGAAAAAGCAAAGCATCTCAAAGACACAATGTGCTCGGAATTCTCGCAGATTTTCCAGTTGTGTCAATATGTGATGGAAAACTCTCAGAATCCTCTTTTAATTCATTGTACGCTAGAAACTTTGTTGCGATTTCTCAATTGGATTCCGTTGGGCTATATTTTCGAAACCAAACTCATCTCAACATTGATTTATAAGGTACATTAAACGAAAATGTTGTGGTTGAGTCACGAAATGATTTGTACTGATAATTGATTTTAGTTTTTTGTGGTTCCTATTTTTCGTAACGTAACTTTGAAGTGTTTGACCGAAATCGCTGGTATAAATGCCTTAAGTCACTACGATGACATGTTTGTAGCACTTTTTACGCAAACAATGCAACAATTGGAGCAGGTCTGTATATTTTACAATGTATGTACTTTGTTGTTACATTCTGTGTTTTAGATGCTTCCATTGAATACTAACATCAAGGAAGCTTACGCCAACGGGCAGGACGAGGAGCAAAAATTCGTTCAGAATTTAAGTTTGTTTTTGTGTACCTTTCTGAAGGAACATGGATATTTAATTGAAAAGGAGCCAACAAATCGAGACGTTTTAATGGCCGCATTGTATGGATTACTGATGATATCAGAGGTTGAAGAAGTTGAGATATTTAAAATCTGTTTAGAGTATTGGAATTCATTAGCATCCGAGTTATATCATGAAATACCGTCTTTAGTGTCGCGACCGTTGAGTTCCGGACCTTTACGAAGAACTTTATATCAGCCCATTTTGTCTAAATTACGATTTATAATGATTGGAAGAATGGCAAAACCAGAGGAGGTTTTAGTTGTTGAAAATGAACAGGGCGAGGTTGTCCGTGAATTTATGAAAGACACGGATTCAATACAATTATATAAAAACATGAGGGAAACGTTGGTTTATCTCACAAATTTAGATTGCGCAGATACGGAACGAATTATGACCGAAAAGTTACAAAATCAAGTAAATGGGAGTGAGTGGTCATGGAAAAATTTGAACACTCTGTGTTGGGCAATTGGTTCCATTAGTGGAGCAATGAGTGAAGAAGACGAACGTCGTTTTCTAGTCACGGTAATTAAAGATTTACTCGGATTATGTGAACAGAAGAGAGGAAAGGATAACAAAGCGATAATTGCGTCAAATATTATGTATGTTGTTGGTCAGTACCCGCGATTTCTGCGTGCTCATTGGAAGTTTCTGAAAACTGTTGTTAATAAGCTCTTTGAATTCATGCACGGTGAGTATTGATTCGATTGTTTTTGTAAAATCATTCGATTGTTTTTCTCAGAAACTCATGAAGGCGTGCAGGATATGGCATGTGATACATTCATTAAAATTGCTCAGAAATGTAGACGACACTTTGTACAAGTTCAGATCGGAGAGGTGATGCCATTTATCGAAGAAATTTTGAATAATATCAACACGATAATTTGTGACCTTCAACCGCAACAAGTGCACACGTTTTATGAAGCAGTTGGCTATATGATTAGTGCACAAAACGATCAGCCAGTTCAGAACCATTTGATTAAAAAATACATGTCGTTGCCGAATCAAGTTTGGGATGAAATTATAAACGAGGCTACAAAAAACGTTGACGTACTGAAGGACCAGGACGCCGTGAAACAACTGGGCAACATATTGAAGACTAACGTTAGAGCGTGCAAAGCTTTGGGACATCCGTATGTTGTGCAACTCGGAAGGATATATCTGGATATGCTTAATGTTTACAAAGTAATGAGCGAAAACATTAGTGCTGCTATTGCTTTGAATGGTGAATCTGTGACGAAGCAGCCGTTAATTCGAACAATGCGAACAGTTAAGAAGGAAACCCTTAAGCTGATTAGCGGTTGGGTATACAGATCAACTGATCCTCAAATGGTGTTGGAAAATTTTATTCCGCATCTATTAGATGCTGTTTTGTTAGATTATCAACGCTGCACTGTGCCTTCTGCGCGAGAACCTGAAGTTTTGTCAACAATGGCAACGATCGTAGGAAGATTGGAGGTGAGTTTAAAGTTGATGTAATTTACACTCATTTGGTTTCCTTTAGAATCACATAACACCTGAAATTCCAAAAATATTCGATGCTGTATTTGAATGCACATTAGATATGATCAACAAAGACTTTCAAGAATATCCTGAGCACAGAACCAATTTCTTTTTGATGTTGCAGCAAGTTGTTAACCATTGTTTTCGAGCGTTGTTGAATATACCTCCGAATCAATTTAAGTTAGTGTTGGATTCAATTATTTGGGCTTTCAAGCACACAATGCGAAATGTTGCTGACACCGGACTTCAAATTCTGTTTAAACTTTTGGAGAACATTGGTAATGAAGAGGTCGCGATGCAAAGTTTTTATCAAACGTATTATACAGACATCCTACAACATGTATTTTCCGTTGTAACGGATTCTTCTCATACTGCCGGCTTAACCATGCAGGCTCAAATTTTAGCGTATATGTTTTTCATTGTTGAGACAGGAAAGATAACAGTTCCCTTAAATCCTGTTGTCCAGTCTTCAGGTCAAACAAATGATCAGTACATCCATGAGTTTGTCGCAAGCCTTTTAAAGACCGCGTTTCCACACTTAACTGACGCGCAGATTCATGTCACTGTGCAAGGATTTTTCAATTTGGATCACGATATCACAGCATTTAAAGAACATTTGCGCGATTTTCTGGTTCAAATTAGGGTTAGTAGTTTGTTTCACATGTTATTCGTTTCGCTTTAGTACTCATATTGTTTACAGGAGTTCGCAGGAGAGGATGATAGCGATTTGTATCTCGAAGAAAGAGAAGCTGCACTTCGACAGGCTGAGAACGAGAAACGGATGTTACATCTTTCGGTACCTGGTATCATTAAAGCAAACGACGCACCCGAAGAGATGCAAGATTAAGAAAGTTAATGTTTCATCATTTTCAATAGATTTCACGAATCTGTTTGTGATTACCGAACAGAGTGACTGATTTTTGTTTCCTTGCGAAACTTTGAACAAATTATTAATAAGTACGAGAAAGAATCGGACTAAATTTGTAACGCAAAAATAATGTTCTGAACACATATTTGTCAAAAATCAATAACAACTTTAAAATAGCTTTTAAGCTATGTTTCGTCGTGAAAGTATTTCGTATGAAGTAAATAAACGATGCTTTGATATTCGATTTTCAACGATACTTCTCTTTATTTATAATCATGATTGATAAAAGCAGACTAGCTGTGTATTTGTGTTCCTTCGCTGACTTGGTAATGTAAATGGCACAAAGTGATCAGCTAAACTTCAGTAAACATGGTTTCTCGTTCGATGTTTAAAAACCGGAAGACAGCCGGAGAAACATATGTAACTGTTATTCCCACAGCTACGTATGAGATGAGTTTGCACGGAACCTCCACTGAACTGCGAACTTTGGTTTCCGGGTCATTTGGATTTAGTTTGTGAATATAACACATGATTGAAAACACAAGAACTTTTCCGAGTGCGCGGACGGCAATTATACAAATTATACCAATAATTGCGCGCAGCAAAGCTAACCCAAACACATTAAATCCTGGCCATATGATGGGAAACGGAGGTGTTAATCCAGTTCCTTTAATAATGCCTAATTGGTAATTCATCCAGGAACCAAGAAGAATGCCTGTTCCGGCTCCAATTATTACGCACGTGTCACCTCTCGCAGGAGACCATCTTTCAGACTTTGGGTACACTTTTGCCAACACTGCAATCATTGGAACCGATATAAGAGGTGAATACCAACTTTTTAAATGAAACTGATCAATCACATCAACGAGCGGCAACAAAATTATCAACAGTGTCGCAGATAATATTAATCCAGCAATTATATCCTGAAATAGTTTCAAAATGAAGTTTTAATTTGTATCAGAAATTAGTAAAGAACTTACGAGTACGGAATGCATTCCCAAATATAAACGACTGCTACACACAAGTAGACACCAAAGCGTTGCAAACAATAATCCAAACCAAAGGGAATACTACAATTGTAAAATTATTATAAAATTTGAGGCAAAAATTGCACAGACCTCATATCGTTGGTAAGTAAATATGAGCATTGAAAATGGTAATGCAGAGCCAACCATTGCATGGGTCGAAGGCATTCCGTATTCCATTGCGTATTCCGGTTCTAATATCACAACAGGAGGCGACGCGGGTCGGGGCCACTTGACAATGTCCTTCAAAGCTTGTCCAATATACATAACAAAAACCCAAATTAGGACCATTCGGCGTCCAACTGCACCGTCTATATTCCAGAACCAAATCGGGAAGAAACTAGCGTAAAATAATTCATATCCGAGACCAGCACCAAAAGAGAACAAATAATAGTTAAAACGGTTCGTTATCGTGTAGTGTAATTTGGTACTGCTTTCAGAGGAAGAATCTGACGTGCTGTATTCATTTGCGGATGAATCTCCATTTTCCGAACTGTTTTCAAGTGTTGATCTTAAATTTCGAGGCCTTAAGGAATCACATTTTTCGTTATAACAGTGACGTCGTTCATTTGAAGTGGAATCACTTGCAATTGAATTAATGCACGTTCGACTTTTTGCTGTACACGTATCACAACTAGGAAAACAACGAACTCCACACCATGACTGAAATGAAGACACCAACTTTGGATTTTTTAATGATTCGATTAATTCGTTTAACATCGTTTATGATTCAGTTACCAATTTCACACGTTGCGATTGGGTTGCAACCTGATCAACGATCTCACGATACAATTACACTGAAGGTAGCAACTATCGACAAATTTACCGTGTTCACTCGGTATCACTCTTACCGACATCCAATCGGCAATTAATTATCGTTTCGTGAACACCGCTCGCCAACGAGAAGCGATTCGTAGCTACTTCTCTCGTTGGGCGGAGACATCGACACTTTGGCACTGTTTGACTTTTGTGACAACAGTGAAGTTGTGTGCAAACAAATCTACAATTTACATTCGCAAACTCTTTTACTCTGTATTATTAAACTCTTTTTTGGTTAATTTATCATTTTTCTTCAAACTGGTATACGTTCAAAAGTTGTGATGCTCTTTAGCAACAAGTGTTTAAAAAATGAATTATGCTGAAAACAGTATGCATTTAAAGCCTCTCTCTGAATTCATGTATTTTGTAAAATCAATGGATCAGGTTACATGATTTTCCAAAACAATTCTGCACAGTAAATTGTTTTTAAAATACAGTTTGTAGTGTTCATGAATCGTTTTGTTGTGAACGTTCCAAAGTTGATAATAAATAATCTGCACAACTTCACAACAAAAATTGTAGAAATTCGACAACTGTGAACTAACCAATAAAGTAACTTTATTGTTTCTTTAATACCATTGAATTAACTGAAATTTCAGTTACATTTTGATTTTAATTGGCTTCATTTTTGACCGGTTTGAATACTATTTTCTGTGCAAACTGGTCTTTTTTGCTTTCAGCTAAAATTGTAATAAAATAATTGTAATAATGATAATTATTGTTTATAACTTACTGATGAGAGTCTCGTAACAATTTTTCATACACTTTTTCACTCGTTTGAATTTGTAATAACATCGGTATCCACAGTAAGCAATTATGCGATATTTGCTGGCGAATGCTTTGCCATGTTTGTTTTTTGCTTCAACTTCAACCATAAAATGCAATTGTAAACAAGTGATAACTTTGTCAAAAATTTGGTTAATTTTAACTTTTCTAAATTTATTTAGCTCACTTAACACAAGAACAACCAATTTGTTCATTTGGTTTAAGTTTTGTAAAAACATAAAAAGGAAGAAATGTGTTTCCGAGGCGATGACGTTCTTATGTGTATCGATTACATTTCGAAATTTATGGTAAAATTCTAGAAACTATTTCTAAGATAATTTGTTAGTATTTACTGGTATATTACCGATTCGCATAATACCAGTTTCACACAATCCGTAGTCAACGACAACAGACTTAACTGCAGTTGTGTTACGTTAGGCAGCACACAGTCAAGTTACACACTTCAATTTTTGACTCTAATTTAAACTGGTTATTGTTCGAGTCGGGATAGCGTCTTGAAGGCGTTACAAAAATTGGCGTTTTGTGTGTTTGTTAAAGAAAGTAAGATAAATTTATTTGTCAAATTAAGGTAAAATGAAAACTTTCGTTGCTTGAAAATAAATTTTTAAACAATGCGCTAACTTTGTATTCGTTGAAACATTTAAGAA
>NCKV01001013.1:0-12294 GCA_003675905.2 Leptotrombidium deliense
TTCTTTGTTGAATAAGATGCAAAAATTTCGAAGAACAAAGTTTACGAAAACAAACATCGAAGTGTTTGGGAACGTGTTTATATTTCGATGCGACGAAGAAATGTTTAGAAGTGAACGTCATAAAAGCTTTATAAAAAATAGAGTAACTAAATTATTTATAAATTAAAATTTAACGTACTGCGTAAGTTGTATATAAGGTTACACAATTTACAATATTTCAGTTTACATCTTACCATTTTTTTAGAGATAATCGAATACAAACAAACATTAGTGCAAAAGGTGATTGGGAATTGTTACACAAGTAATAGTTCAAAGTCAAAAAAAGTGGCGAAAAATGAGGCAATCATTAAAAACTTGGAGCATAAAACACTTTCAGCGAGTAAAAGCATTTGTAGCTGTTTGATATTCAAAATGTTCTCAAAAGAATATAAAATGTGTCGCAGAATGAGCAATGATGTAAGAAGTACCCAAAATTAGGTCGACTAATTCGGTTTTAAAACCAAATAGACAGGAATTAGAACTAATTTCTGGTGACCAGAATATCTGTTCCCGATTCCCGACGACCTAAAAGAGAAATAGAATATTGACCTCTGAGTGCATACTTCATTCTAGTTACTCCACAGTTTACGTCTATTATAACATTGCGATTACTTTTTGAGGATGAGTACAGGATTACAAAATGACCGCTAATTTTACGAGCGAACCTATCACAGCGACGACTGACGAAATGCTGTGAACATTGAACATCGATCGCAGTGTGGTTTTGTTGTGACGCCGACTTTTGCATTTATGAAATATACATTTAACGATTACTCATTGTGATAAAAGTGCAACAATTGCTTCCAAATGTTGTTTGTCGATTTCGTCGAATGAATTAATTTGATCGCTGTCCACATCGAGCACAGCAACAATTTCATTATTGCGAAACACCGGCACGACGATTTCAGATTTGGATGCGGCGTTGCACGCGATGTGTCCTGGAAACAAGTGAACGTCGGGAACAATAATCGTCTCTTTATTCTGCCAACAGGTACCACAAACTCCGCGTCCCTTTTGAATGCGTGTACAAGCAATTGGTCCTTGAAATGGTCCCAATCGCAGCTCGTTGCCGTCGACAATATAAAATCCAACCCAAAAAAAGTCAAAACTGCTTTTTAGTACAGCGCTCACATTGGCCATATTTGAGATGAAATAATTCTCGTTTTCGAGCAACGACTTTATTTGGGGAATAATTGCTTTATACACGCATTCTTTCTTCTCTTCACGTTTCGCTGCATTTGCAGACATTTTAAGAATAGAAACGTTTTGTTTTCTTTGCAACTTGGCTAACACTTGATTGCTTTCGCAACAGCTGACTTCAATTACATTCAGATATCAGCGTTTCGTGTGTCGGTATCTTTCGTTTATTGAGGAACTCGAAAATGAATCCTCCAAAACTGTTGGATTTTAGTTTGAATTGCGTTCTGAAAACTGCAAGTAATTATTACAGACGTTGTGGTCATTCGTGGATACTTTACTGGAAATTATTGTCTGAAGTTCCTCTAAGTTTAAAATCACTTTTATTTCAATCGTTAAGCCGAAGAGAAATGTTATGTGACGAAAATATCGGTTTCTTGATTAACGATCAATTGGAGACTATTTGTTTATACAATTGCTTGAAAAGTGATTCGACTGTAAATTTAATAGCGGATACCTGTGCAAATGTGGTTCACTTAAATCTTGGAGCGAAAATTCCAAATTTAAATTACGTTTATTCGAATTCATTGAGTGATTTGTTTGCAAAGTGCGTTAAATTAAGGTCACTCAATTTGGACAACTGTATTTATGTTAACGACTACGCGATTGAAAGTTTGGCCACAAATTGTGAACAGATTGAAATTATTAAGCTTTCCGGTTGTTTATCTCTATCTGACAAGTCATTGAAGTGTTTGGCAGATAACTGCAAATCGTTGAAATGTTTGGACGTATCGCGAACACCAGTTTCCGACGACGGACTTTGTTATTTGGCAAACGGTGTTTTCGTTGCGGTGTTGAATGAATTATTGGTGAACGACTGTAGTCTAGTTTCTGCACTTAGCATTCGGCAAATATCGGAAAAGTGCAAGAATTTGAGAATATTTAGTTTTAGAGGAACTCGAGCTTCTTTGCACAACATGTTTGACGTTGTTCTACGAAGAGGACACATTGTTTTCGATGTTCCTTTCAATTATGTGTGACCAAAAAGTTGTTCAGTTATGTGAATCGCTTACCTTTTTAATCGGAATAGTGTCAGCGCAGATCTGCACGTCTCTGGATCCGATGCTAACGAATGAATGTTCGCTGGTATTTAAATACCCGAATATACCTTAATATAATTCGTAAATACTCACAGAATAACATTTTGATGTAAACTCTGCAATGAGTTTATTCGAATTTAACGAGTATGAAAGAAGTTTTTAAAAATGAACGGCACTCACAGAGGTAACCGAAGAATTGCTCTTCGAAACAAATAAATACAATCAGTTATTATCAGAGGAGTGACTGCTCGTTGCATGTACATTCGAAAAACAATGGGTTATGTTTTGCTAATCAGTAACTGTTGAATCGATGTATACTTTCGACGCGATTGCAAATCGCTCAAAATCTGAAATTAAAATTTTTTAAACATTTCTCATATTTGTCACTTTGCGTGTATTCACTCACAACAAAATAACGTTTTGGAAGTAATTGTTTTCATTTGAAACGACGTCGAATGCTACATGGAATGAGCGTGTGACATATGCGTATTTAGTTTGTCGGTGCGTTTGAATCTTCTTCCGCAGAGATGACACTTGTAAACGACACCGAGGTGAACTTCGTTCATATGACGCTTTAAGTGAAACAGACTTTTATTACAAATGGGACACGTTCCGAATCCACGAGGCAGCAATCCCTTATCTATTTTTGCCAACGTTTGCGCCAATGTAATCGAAGTCGCTGTCACACAGGAAACAAATTAGTCATGTGCATTAAAACATCCGTCACTCACTCGCATTTGGCGTTGTGGCTGCGGACGTGGCACTCAAAGCCCGGATTTCGAATCCTACAGAAACGACAAAGAACAAGATTGCTTATAAAATATTAGACAGAAGTTTATTTCTTTAAACTCCAAACCATTACCAAATACATAAACAACAGGTAAATGGCAATTACTGTATCAAAAAATTCTCTATCATTTGGAAGTTGTATATATTTGTTTTTTAAATCTTATTCTGTTCAATAGTCATAAAAATGAGCAAATTATGTTTCTTTCAATTACGGAAGTGAAAATAATATTTCAACATTAATTTTCATTGGCTTCAATTCACTGTCTGAAAACTGGCCGAAACGTGTGATTAACCGACAGCGTGTTTTAATTTCTTGTGTTCTTTTAGGTAATCCTTCCTTGAGTATGATTTTAGACAAATATCGCACTCGTAGCGCTCTCGGTCAGCGTAATGTCGTTGCATGTGTCGTCGAAGACTGCTGTAAGCTGTAAACGTTAGATGACAAAGATGACAAACGCATATTTTGCCTACAAAACAGTAATTAACCAAAATTAAACAAAATGAAAAAATAAAACAAAAAGTGCTACGAACACCTATCGTCAAAGCGTGTTTTGTGAGAAGCATTTAAATCGTGATATAAAGTGACAAAATTAATAGAAACGAAAATTTAAAGAAATGAAATGAGAATAATGGCGTCGAGCAGTGTTCGTCGAAACATGTTAAGCAGTCGTCGAGAAAAGGTTCGCAATATATCAACGCTTGAAACGTCCAAAAAACTGGTTCAACGAACCTGGAGTTGTCACCGGTGTGTTCGGCGACATAATTGCAACATCCATACAACCCGGTTCAATTCCTGAGGCATTTGTTGTCGATGGTACTCCGATAGAGCCCATAGATCCTTCGTCGAAAGACACTATCGGTTTTACGTCTGTGAAAAACAGAGTCAACAAACCGCTAACAATAAGCTATACTCACCGATCATCTCGTCGGACTCATCGTCGTCAGGCCGTCCTACTAACGCAAGTTGATCCTGGTTCCAGCCTTCAGAGCTGTCGTCTTGATGACAGTCATTGCTATTTTCCACTGTTTCCCTCTGTTGTAATGGCAGCTGGTTTTGTACTTGATTCACGGGTTGTTGCAGTTGCGGCATTTGTTGCGTTCTCCTTCTGGTTTGCATCACATTCGACAACGACTCGGGAATGCTTTGAGAGTGTTGAGGCTGGGACGTTGAACCGTGGTTTGACTCTTTAACACGCTTAACGGCAGTCATATCTACTGTTTCTTCTTCTTCGGAACTGTGTCCCGACTCTGTGCCTGACCCGTCATCAGGAGATGATGTCTGTTGATTAGGCTTTTTGGTTCGCCGCTTCTTTTTCTTGCGACCGGAAGCATTCACAGTCGACGTTTGGTTACAGGAGGTAGCATGATCTCCAGTTTCTTCCAAATGACCTGCACCGCGCTTTTCGGCAATTTTCTCCGAATCATCGCCGACTTCAGTCAAACCTTTAACTTTCAACACTTCAGCCGTTTTTAACAAAGCTCCGAGTTGATTCTGAGACACGTTTACTTCCCCTTTATACATGAAATCGATGATTGCTTTCAAGTCATCGATTTTCATATCTTTCAATATGACGATCGGGTGCTGACATGGATTCGCCTTAAACAGTTCTTTGAAATAATTCGAACACGCTGAAAGCACCATTTTATGTGCTTTCAAAAAAGTTCCTTCGCAGGCGAGCGTTACGTCGACGAAACACTCGTCGGCAACCATTTCGGTGAGCGTTTTGGTAAGATTCGCCGAGTGGTTGTTCCACTTCAAGCAAAACTGTTGACTGTTGGCCATCGGTGAGGATAACATCGACATTGTGACACAATTCACTGCTGGTTTGTCGCACACATCCGACACTCAACCGTTCACTCAATTCATTGACCTTTGCTTACGTTTAACAGCGACCCACGAATCAACCAATCAAACACCAGATTCACAAACAGCGACGAAAGAACCAGTTTCGCCTTTTACCAGCGGCGAGGCAATTACCGACAAATGCGCACCTTTTCCTTACACCAAACAACCCACGCGCACAGCACAGACACACTTCACTCTACAAACACCGGAAACTGTTTCCTTTGACCGCAGTTCGCGATTAAAACCGAAACTTTCCGTTTTATGCGCCGATTCGTTTGCTCGCGGCGGCTTTCCTGTCAGCGCTGACGTCAGAGACGAGAAACCTGCACAAACCTGACAAACCCACACCGGATTCCAATGTTGCTCACATTCAGGTTAATTGCCACGTTATCAGTTGAAGCGCCTCTTCTGTCACAACACTAAACTCAACTTTCTTTGTCCACTTTTTTACACTCATATCAGTCATACATTTCCAGTAATGCTTTCGATTTGAATTTCTGTTCAATTTTATTTAATATTTTTGTAATCACTGATCACGTTAAAAATCGGTTAAATAATTTCATTTTTATTCAAAAGTTTCATGACCCATTGTTCATTTTTTCCTCGTTTAGAGCATTGTTAAACTTCATTATTTACATTGTAGTCGCTGATTTTTAAAATAGATGTTAATGTTTACAGCGGTAAGCATTTCACTTTTAATGGCTTTGTCGCGAAGTAAACACCTACAAAATTATACATAATTATGCTTTTCTAATGCAATGTTTACATAATGCATGTGTTCTTTGTATAAAAATAATTGTTCTTTTTAAACATCAACTTTATTATTTCAATGCTTGAATGTGAAGTTTAAGTTGTTGTACTCCATGAGCATAAAATTGATTCGTAAGATAAATTGATTTATTTAACAATTAAGAAAAAAGGCTATTAGAATATACTGCATTTTGGAAAAATTGTATCGTTGCAGGGTTTTCCGACAGGTTTTACAAGGGAAGTTCACGATCGACACACTTGCGTTTCTCAGTGAAAAGATGTTTTGGGAAATAACGGAATTGGTCGTGAAAACGAGAAAATTATTTTCTAAATTCGACAACACCCATCAAAACAACATAATTTCTCCAGTTATAGTCGAGTTAAAAAATAATCACGAACTTAACGCTCAAAAATTAGAAATTTTGTTTTGCGAAGTAATTTTTGTAGTAAAAGACTTTTGAACATGTTTATTGCATCTCAAGAAGTTTAGAAATTACAATGAATTGCTTCATAAGTAAGAAAATCCAGTTTCTGTGAGATCTATTTTTGCACGTATGGTGAATTGTATTTTTACTTTTTCTCGAGTTGGTGTTGATGGTCGGCGTGTCTGCGACAACATTTGCGGAATATGTCAACACCGTTGTCAATAATTTTCGCACTATCGCAATGTTGTAAATTTTTTCCCCAAATTGGTTGGCCATCTTCTTTACATGTCATTCCTTTTAAATGATACTGATTATCGTCGTAATGGTTAAATAACCAACGATGTCTGCAGTCGCAAATGAATGGATTGTGATCGACGTGTACTTCCACATTTTCGGTCCTTAACAAAGGATTGAATACAGATTCGTGAAGAGTGTCCAATTGATTGTCGGTGATGTAAATTTCAACCTTCTGTCTTCGAATTCCACTGAAAGATCCTTGTTCGATTGCTGGTGAAGTCAAGCGATTTGCACTCAAACTGATTTCAATTGGTTTGTCGGTTGTTGAACGCATTTCAAATGTGTGTATATTGACGTGTGTGATGTAATTGTCACCGAAATCAATCCAAATCAATTTTGGCAGTCCTAAGAACGTGTAGTCTGGAATTTTGGAGATTCGAGAGTTGCAAATTCTGATTATTTGCAAGTCGTGTCCGAAGTGTCCATCCGGAGATTTGAATGCATTGTGTGGAATTTGCTCCAGATTCGTTGAGATAATGTAAAGCCCTTTCAGATTCTTGAACTTGCGAATAGTTCTAAACAATTGCTGTCCATCGACCAGATTTGGTGTGAATTGGGAGTTCAAAATAAAGATTTCGGTTGTTTCGTGTTCTGTGTTCAAGAATGCGTCCACATTTATAACACAGATCTTGGATGAAAGAACTTTAATCGTTTTGAAGTGGAATCCAGAGAAGAGGTCTTCGCAACAAAAGTTCAGTAGTGGAACATCTCTTATTTCGATGATGTCGTAATGTCGGGAAACATTTGAGTGGAACGCTTTGTGAAATATTTCCTTCAACTGCAAACCGTTGATACCTGAACAGGTGATTTGTGTCTGGAAGTTGACATTATCAGAAGTAACCAGTGAACAGGTACAAGGATAGAACACATGTTGGTACGGACATGAATGGATCACGTTATGGCAGTAAATTGCGGTGAAACACGTGAATAACAAAAATAATGTTGACTGCATAATGACGAAGTAACAATGATTTGCAAACTTTCACTTGTCTTTCCTTTTATTTGAAAAGTGAGAATTTTAATTGAAGCATTCAAAACGTTGATATTGATTTATTAGTGTAACTTCCCACTTATGAATGGATCAAGGATTGAAAAGGGCGAACGAAGGTTAAGTTTAAGGTTCTTACTGCAAACGGTTCTTTCCAAATCGTAGGCGAGACTCGATTTTTTTAAAATACCGACTCTCATCAAATTATGTAATAATTGACTTCTGTCAAATCTTATCTCATTATTTTCAAATGTTTTTTTAAATTTCGTGACGTAATCTAAGTTTTTCAAGAGCAATGAAAGCGTCCGTAAAAGGAATCCATTCACTGTTACTTTGTGGACTAACAATGAATCCAAACATTTCTCCTTGAAATCTAAACATAACCACAAAATACAATTAATTTTGTTTCGTAGGCGATTACAATTAACTTCTCTGCAAAACAATTTTATTAGAATCCAGGAACACTGTACATCGTTAATGCTGTTAATGGTGTAACTTTATTCTTTGTTTCCTCAAAAGATACCTTTAATAAAAATGGTTGCAAAAAATGTATAAGCATGCAAAGCATTACAAAAACAGATGCAATACTAAAAGTGAAAGTGTTGACTGCTCACAATGTTATTCACGTTCAAAGTTACTTTAGTATTTGCATCAACATCAGTCAGCAATTAAAATAAGTCCTTAAAGGAAAGCCTTCAAATGTTTTGACACTGACAAGAAGCTGTTAAAACTTGATTAATGGATTGAAGTGTTAATGAAATCAATAGTTATCTCAAAAACATAAACAACTTAAACTACTATTTTTTCTCACTTTCTTTCTCAATGAGACTTGCTTTGAATGCTTGTGCGTAAATACTTCGAGTAATTTTCATGTAAGTCGTTGTGTCCACTATTTCTACAGAAAAGTCTGGTTTGAATTTCAAACGACTTGCATTCGATGATTGACGAATAGCTTCTGAATGTACTGATTTATTAGACGATTCTTCACTTTTTCCCTTTTCTTGTGTCGCATTGTCAACAGTGAGGCAACAATCGTTAAGTGATGTTGGCGTGGGTTGAATTGGACCGTTGTTGCGTTCTTCAATCACTTGTGACAACACAGAACAACCGAAGTGATTGAAAGGTCCGCAATCGAATACCAATTGTTCTTTTCCAATTGTGACTCGCACTCTTCCTTCGAGAATTAAGATGAAATAATCGGCCAGTTCTCCAATTTTATACAAAAAATTTGAGTTCTTATCATTTGAATTGTCTGGATTGTGTTGATAATATATCTTTTGAGCCATCAATCGTCTAAGAATGTTGTCGCTTATGTATTGACTATTGAATTCCTTGACAGCTGTTCAATAAAAATATTGTCAATATTACAAAAGTTTTGTAAATAACAAACATGTCGATATGTATTGATAAGCAGCAAATGCCAACTGTGAAGAAACAGTGTATTGGCTCAGTTCCTGCTCGCTGATTCCAGCGAAATCCGAGAAGTCTAATTTTGCTTGTACCTCTTTTCGCCTCATCTTTCGACGATTGTCCGCTAAACATTAAAAAACAAAAATATTATCAACGAAAACAAGAGAAAATCATTACTTAATGTGTCCGTTTCATCGACAATTTCAACCTGCAGCACTTCTTCGATCACATCTTCGAGAGTGACGATTCCAATAACTTCATAACGCGGATCGCTGTCAGTGTCCATATATATTTTACGAACAAAAGCAACGTGAGATCGACCTTCTTTGAATTCGTTCAAAGCAATATCGAGCGTCGAGTCTTCAAAAACGTAGAGCAATGGATGTTTGTAGTAATTAATCACTATCTTAAGCGGAATTTTGACTTCTGGATCCACAAATGTCAAATCTCTGGCAAATAGAAGTGCAACGATATTCTTTCTTTCGCCCTCATACACTGGAATTCTTGAATATCCTCTTTTTTGAATGTCAGACAATGTATGAAAATCTAGAAGAGCGTTGAAAGGCAGCATAAACACGTCTTCTAAGTTTGTCATTACTTCAGAAACAGTAATGGTTTTGAATTTCAAAGCTCCTTTAATAATGTTTACCTCATCCAATTCTAATTTATTGTAATCTTTAGTGACTCGCAGATATTCGGTGAGTCGCTCGCGGTCGTAGATGTGCCCTATTTCTTTTCCTAATATTTTATCGAGAATTTTTGAAATCGGATACGAAAGCGGAAACGTCAAAAACATAAACAGATATGTTAAATAAATGGTATTCGCGCCGATAGCCAATCCGTGTCGTGAGCAAATTGATTGTGGAACAATCTCCCCGATCAAAACGATGCTAAGAGTGGAACCAATAACGGCGATGAAACCAGAGGTTAAATCTTCAAGAAGAATTGTTTGCAACGAATTTACCAAAACATTACTGAACAAAATTGTACACAATAGATAGTTTCCATGCTTGCGTACTGGTTTTATGACTTTTGCATAACGTTTCTCAGCGTCTGTTCCACAAGACGAGATTACCTGCAATTCATTCATATCTAACGCCATTAAACCCAAATTAAGACCAGAAAAACAAGAACAGAGCATTAGACACAGTACAATCAACGCGATTTGTACGGAAACTGGCATCAATCTTCCCTCAACTTCTAGACTCATCCAAGGATCGGAACCCTGGTGTACCCATGAAGAATAAGTCACGTTGTTTTTCGTTTTGTTTCCATCGACACAAATGTAAAACCTTGAATATATTAGCGGTAAACTAACTGTCACGACTG
The DNA here is from genome assembly GCA_003675905.2 of Leptotrombidium deliense. Lineage (NCBI taxonomy): Eukaryota > Metazoa > Arthropoda > Arachnida > Trombidiformes > Trombiculidae > Leptotrombidium > Leptotrombidium deliense. The sequence continues at coordinate 10,111 of NCKV01001013.1, forward strand.
CTATCTTGTCTGACAATGAATCAATTCGTGAAACAGACAACTTTTCCAAGTCGTTACAATTCGAATCACGTTCTAAGGCATAATTCGTAAATCCAATTCTCGAATTTGGGTTATTAAAGTTATCGCCAAACAAGCGCAACACAATCGGTTTGTTTGCCGGTATTGTATACATATTATTTGCAGAAATCTTAGCTTCTTGGTTTTCGACTCGGAAACCATCGATGACAGCAATGTCTTCGCTGTCCAAATACCAGAGACCACTTTGCTTCGTAAAAACACTGCTTGACAAACTGTTGGAACAAAAAAGAATAATTAGAGTAACGGATGTCGAAAAAGCGATCATAATTCATTTAAGTATTTTTACATTCACTGTATTTTAAATGAAACGCAGCAAAAAACGTTTAAAAGAACAAAATGAAGCGAACAAGCAATACATTGAAATGAAGTTATAAACTAAGTAATCTTTACAGCTGCTCATAAATGAATTACTTAATGAACAATCTCCAACGATTCCTCATTTTCTTCACTGTTTTCTGTTTCGCTCATCTCGAACTCTGACGGAGGAGGTGGATCACTACAATCCGACACTTGTGATCCAATTTCGCTGCTGCACAACTCCGAAGATTCTTCACAATTAGGTTGCACAACTGAATCAACTGATTCTTTTTGTGAATGTTGCATTGTCAAAAAGGTAGTAATTTCCTCTGCAGAGTAAAATTTCCATCTTTCAATCGCTTCCAAAGCAGCAGCCAACTGCTCGCGAGTGATTCCACTCCTTTTCAATCTTCTCATGAGAGACACCTGTTCCGCGGTAAAATTCAATTCGCTCATTTCGCCGTATCTCAAAACAGTCAACGCTGGTAACCAATACTTGTTGCGTCTGCGAAATTCAAATATCGTTATTTAAATAGTCTCTGCAGCTTTACATGCTCTTTAGTTCACACCTTAATCAGGACACAAAAAGTGTTGTTCAGTGCAACGCCACAAAAACTGAATATTACTCAATCACGCTTCGTACAAAAAACAAGATTTACGTCAAATTTTCAAAAATTAAAGCATTTGAACAGGTTGAGCATTAACAACAGGCACACGACCAAAACAATCACGTTATTGGTGCTCAGAAAAGCGCGCTGCATTTCAAACTGTCCTTGAAATTCGGGTTCTCGAAGTATAAACTCTCGATGTTGGGTTCTCTTAAAATAAAGGTATCCTCTATCTTTTCGCGAAGCACTTGTTTTACTTCTCGGAAATCGTTTTTTAGCACCTTGATTCACCATATAATTTCAGGTTTGTTTGAAACCCAACCCTTACAGATACCCGTTTACAACCACATTTCAAACCAATAATTTCAGTTGAATTCAGTTTAATTTGCTCCGGCGTTTTGGGTCTATCAAAGAATCATTTCGGCACTTTTTATCTCGTGCGTACTTCATACACCCTATCATTGCTACTGATTTACATGCAACTTCTCGTTTTTTCATTAGCTTTGTTTGCAACACAACAACAGCAACCTGTGGAAGCTACCAGTCGCTGAGCGCGAAAGTATTTTTTTACTGCTCATCCATGCAATGAAATATATGAACAACAGGATAATCACATTCCCAAAATATAAAACAAATGTTACTCACCCGATCCAATTTGGTTGCAGACAAAATTCCTAGAATTCTTAATTCAACTACGTCTGATCTTCCGATCATTAAGGGACTGTATTATCAGTTATGTTTTGGCTAAAATTGAATTCTTTGTTTTGAGAACAGGTTGATTGCAATTTTGACGCGGTCCCAGCTAAGGGTTGAAAACAACCATTTTTTAATAATTACGTCATTAGATTTGTATAGGCCTCCCTCCAGATGGCGTTGACCACAAAGGTGTTGGCCGGCCTTGGGAATGCTTGCTGCGTTCACTTTCACTGTGCCCACCAGAGTGGTAAACATAACCTAACCCAAACTTTAATTAAATTCTAACATTTGACCTATATGTTTTCACTACTGTTTAAGTTTCTCTATAGTGACACCTTGCGGCCATATTTTTCCGAATGACTCTATATTTAAAGGAAAAAATAGTCAAAACTGCGTAAAGTCACCCTGTATTAAGTCACAATTTCTTCGAAGTCACACTTTTGTGGAACCGAATTTGTCCCTATGGCTAAAGTCACAACCTGTCTAAAGTCACACGAAAACCAAG
>NCKV01001014.1:0-12289 GCA_003675905.2 Leptotrombidium deliense
TGATCAGCGTGTATAGAAATGCCAAATTTGACCATTTTGTAAATGATCAGTTAAATCCACACGTTTTCGAGATGAAACGAATGAGGATGATGCTATAAAGGAGAATATTTTACGTTCGCGAATGTGATAGAAATTCACAAACTGTTCCTGAAGACAGCTTCAAAAGATGTGTTCTTGTATTCCAACGTAGTGCACAAGTTTTCGCTGCAATTGTTTCACTCAATTTCCTTTGCTTTAATTACTAATGCTTCCGGAAAGAAATCACGCACATAGTATTCTTTTCCATTCGAATCTGGTGAAATAAGAAAAAAAATAAATAAGCCGAATTAACTTCCGGAAACAGCGCTGAAATACAACTTATTTAATTCACTTTGATATTTAGTGGCCATTGTTAATTATTTGAGGAAAACTTTCTCCTAATTCATTCTCGTTTATCTTCCGTTGAAAGTAAAAGAAAAAGTTTGTCTGTCTCTCGTTAAGTGACATGTTCAATATTGCTTTTATATATTTCGCTTCCTTCGTTGAAGGTTTCAATTAATGTCAACGTATTTTGTGCACATTTCACTTCCGCCGCAATTTGCGCCATTAATTGCAATGTTGGGTTTTAAGTGTTGCATAATTAGCGGCATACTAGGCAAAAAGTGGTGAGCAAATATCAGTAAACTTTTACGAGCTCCCAAGTGCACTAAAAGGAAGTAATGTGTACGCAAAAAATAAGACATCACTGCAATCTAACGTTGTCAGCGATGTAAAAAAAGTGCTTGTTTTTAGTAATACTCAAGTTTGGTGAAATCAGCTCAAACTCCACAACTTTTTCTGACATCAATCTTGTTCTGCTTTTTACGTTGTTTGCCATTCGCCAAAGCAAATATAACAAAAAGGGCGAGTTAGGCGAATTGAATAATATATCGCAATAACATTGTGAACACCGTCATGCAACGAGCTGCTTGAACAAACGATTCCTTTTAAATTAAAAAAGAATTTGTGCGAATGACGACAAAAGCAAATGAAAGCACATCGTTTACTCTTGTCTCTCACTGCGATTTATCGATCAAAATAAAATAAGAGTTTTCATTTAAATGCAATAAAAGTGCTTGTTTAACAAAAGTGGAATGAAAATCCTGTGCAACATCAATTCTCTTTCATCGCTCAACGTGCATTTACCTTTTCGACAAATTATTGCTTTTTTTCTCTTTTGTTCGAAATTAAAATGGTTCTTTCATTTCTTTTGTCTTTTCATTGAATTGAAATGAATAAAAACAAAGCGAATGTGTAATAACAAAAATGATTAAAGCATTGCTGAAATCCACAATGGTTAGAATCATGAACCACAGTTGAAAGATTTCAATTTAAAATAAAGTAAATGCACAAATGAATTATTCGTTTTGTACTAGAGTATTCGTTTAGATATATTATCGCTTGTGACCTTTTGCGTTGGATGAAATGCAAAAATTAAAAAATTCGTATTTTGCATCTCATAAATGTTCGCCTGAAATGTCACTTTTCTTCAAAACATCACAATTCGCTTATCTGAACTCGACATTTCAAATTTGTTTGTTTCTTTTTTCGCATATTATAATGTGCATACGTGTATTCGTGATATAATCAGTAACAAAATTCAACACATTTTTGAATAAAAATTTGGCACATATTTCGCGTTTTTGAAGAAATAAATGTAATTTGTAAATGTGTTGTTTTGCTCATATTTCCATTACTGCATCTTTCTTCTATCTTAACATTTAAAGGAACACTTTATTTACACAAACATTTGAAAACTGTTGCAATTTTAAATAAAAAATCATGCAAAGCACTTTCTAGAATTACTTTTGCAAAATGCATTTTCTATGTTTGCTACTCAAAACTATTATTTTCATTTCTAAGAGCATTTCATCTCAATTGTTTAGTAAGCGTTATAAAAAAATTGAGACGTGAAAAATTTGTTGTTCACGCTGAAATTGAGGCAACAACGTGAACACATGTAGTTCTTTATTTTTCATCAGACTGAATAATATTTTCAGACAATGTTTTTATTTCTTTGGTACGCTTCGTTGCGAATAAATATTTCACTTTTTGTGTCAAAAATGCAAAAATGTCGAGAATCGGTATTTGTTCACAGGATTCACTTTCCATTGCAAATATTTCATTTTTGCAAACATATACATTTGACAGAAAAAAATTTTTGCGGACCTGTGCAACAGAATGAAGAATGTTTCAAATTTAACATTTAGCAATTTTTGTTTTCAAACAAAACGAAATTCGTATTATTATTGGAAAGCAAAGCAAAGCAAAACAAAGCACGAAACGCATTACTGCTTCCGCTTGCAACATATTCAAGCTTCTAATCTTGTGAATCGTGCAATTTGCAACAATTTCTCTGTATTTGCAAGTTAATAACATGATGTTGAAAGAATTGTGTTCTTGCGTTATTCTATCTCAAATAACAGACAAGAAAGAATCAACGAAACTGAAAGCACATTTATTTGAAAGTTTACTGAGAACGAATTGAGAAAACAAAGCATTGAGTAAATGAAAAACACTTTCTTTTGTTGTGCCAAGAATTAATTTTATTACTTTTTCGATCACAAATTAAACTTCATTCACTAGCACAACAGAGTGTGCAATGTTCAATGTATTTCATTCAGTTTCTTATTTTTCTGTTTCGTTGTGGACAAATGGAAAACAGTACTTTTATTGTTACTGAACAAACATAAAAACAGTGGATTCTTTTCAAATATATTGACAATTTGTTCCACAACAAATTGCGAAAGACAGAGTGATGATTTTGATCAATGATGATATTGTGATATTCGTTTAAAAGCTGAACGTGATGCAATGCATTGTCCGAAAGTGTACTTGTTGCACACTTAGTCGTAATTAACTTCTAAATTATGAGTCAAACGTTTATGCAAATGTCGTGTCGAGATGAATGCAACATTGAACGAAGTGAAATGCTTTTAATCAATCATACAAAAAGTACTTACTTTACATCACTTGCAACGCAACGCAACGTAATATTCGCAGTTAACTTTCATGAAACTCAATTTGTGTGTCGTTATTAATGGTCGATTCTTATCATTATGCGTAATTCGCTTATTTTTTCTTCGCGAGTATTGTTATCTCCTTTCGCAACGGTCATTAATAAGTTTAAATACTATCGTTCAGAGTTTAGTTATCGAATTATGACTTCCAGAGTTACGCGTTGCGATGCATACAAGAAATGGCGAAAGAAAAACAAACAACATATTTAGCTGGCTCAAGCTATACACATTTCTGTTACGCTCTGTTATATATTACACTGTATATGTACACACATATCATGTTTAATTATAGCAAACCTAATTTCAGTGAGCAAATTTATAGCGTATAAAACGTTCTTTTTTACACGTCACTTGTTGTCTTTCTATTAAATGCAGTATGCTAAACTTGCGAACTTTGATCAAAGAAAAAACAATTTATTAGCGCTAAGCTGCTTGTGTAATCAAACTGTTGTCACTTATTTCGAAGGCACATGTGTTTGTTTGTAAGCGTAAGCATCATTGAAAAGAGTGTATTCACCTTTGTGAGTAAATTAATCTTCTTATGTATTCATCGTTCTCACAAAGCTACATTTTTAATTGTTTCAAAAAGCGTGTTACGAACATATGTTTTTAATTAAAACGTAAACTCATTTTAATTGAAGAAAAGAGGAAATTGAAGCATTTCGAAGCGACTATTTTTAGCAACGCGATTTACTGAGCAAAACTTTCATTTGCTGTCGCAAATTTGCAACGCTTTTTATCTCAACATTTGTCCTTATTTTTCATTGCAAATGTTCTCCTGATTTCTCCGTTTAAATCGTTTCTAGAGACATGAAGTCATTTTGTGTAGTATGTTCTAGTGAAACTTCTTTTTCGGTAAAACTGCTTTTAATGCTTCACGGATTAGAGATACAATTTTAATACATTTTTAATTGTAAATCTTTAGTTAATTAACGCCTGAAACTAACGCAAATGTTGCTCGACACTCAGGATGTTGCAGTTTAAATGACACTAATGAATTGAACTTATTTTAATTATTCACTCGTTTATCATTTTATCATTTTCAATTTTAATTACTTGAAAATTGTGTTTAAATTACGTTTCTTTTCTTTACGATTTCAAAAAATGTGTTATTCTCTTTGAAATTAATGTAACTGCAATTATAAATGTATTAGAATTGAACTTTTCTCTAACAATGAACTTATTGTGTTTGTTTTGTGAGGTAAAGTAAGCTTGTGACCCTTGAATATTGATTTATGAGTATTTCACTGTAAATGTGTGATTTAATCCTTGTTTTATTCACTGTTATGAAATATAATTTAAAATTTAAACAAAAAAGATTTCAAAGCTATTTTTAACTTTGAATGAGAATTTTGAAAACAGAATTTTGATAAATTTTGCTCTTGTCACAAGTGTTGCATTAGTTTAGATGGAAAAGATATTTCTTACAAGACTAATACACGCAATATTTGCTCATCTCTTTCATTAGAATCGAAAAGACTCGATTCGTAATAACTGAGCAAGAATTGACGAAATTGATTGTGGAAGCATCCAATATGCCGTTCTTTAGTCTAGCACTCGAAATATGTTTTCGTTAATTCGAATGCTGTGTTTCACAAGAATGCAATAATAAACGAGGAAATTAAGTAATCAATCACCATTTATTGTGCGATTGCTGTTGATAAGATTCTCGATTTCTATGATCTTTTCATTTTTCATCTCGACGTTGCTAGACGAGTCGTCTCATTCTTTTCATTCAATCATGTCTTTTCGTCTCATTATTAGCAAGCAATTATTGTTTGAATGACAGTAAATGAAATTGATTTCGATTTTGAATACTTGTCAATTAACTGAAATCTTTTACTGTGTTGTGATTTCGTGAAAACGATGAATGAGCAGTTGCTTCACTTTATTTGCTTATGTGCTTTCGAAGAAGCAAAAGTCAACAAAATAATGTTACGCAGACTGAAAATGTGTGCCAAACGAAAGCTTATCAAACAGAAAGTGATTCGATGCAATATTTGGACGTAATAATGGATGGCAAACCAAGAAATCGATGCCACATTTTCGTAACACAATGACTTGATTAAATGGCAAAAAAGTGTCGATTTCTGTAATTACACTTTTGATGAGATGTTGTAATCCGAGAGAAGAGGCGACTTATTCTCCAACTTTGATTGACTGTTTCTTTCAACAAAATTACATATTCCTGCGTTTACTTGGCTTGAAGCCAGTGTTTCGCCACTTTTAACACTTGAAGCAATATTATTGAAAGTTATGCACGAATCATTTTCGTCGGTTAACTCATAAATCATTTCTTCAATCGAACGAATGGCCACAAGCCGACAAATAACATTATCGGTGTACCTTTTGACATTTTACCGTTGTTTTACAAGAACTCATTCATTGAGATCAGTTCTGCTCTCACAACCGTTACAAGTAACGAAACGTGTGCTTTATTTATCGTTCAATTGATTCTTTGTTCGTTCGACAGAACGCAAATAAAAAGCGTAAAGTGCGTTTAAATCAATCCGTGTGTTTTGAAAGCAAACCGTCGACATTTCGTTTTGTGATGCATACAAGTATAGCAGCGACTATTTTCGTGGAGAACTTTATTTTTAGCAAAAAGTTCTTAAGTTTTGCGAACTCAAAGTTATTGCTGCGAACCGACGGCGGAACGTTGTTGCGTTCGCAATTCAACCGTTTTGTTTATTTCTGTTTTTCGAGAGAAACAAACATCTTTTTGCAAATTCGTGTTCGCATTATTTCGATAATTCACCGCAAACTGGCGAATCGATTCGATTCTCAGTCTTCTTTTTATAATGAATGAAAATTGAATGACAACACATAAAACTCGTGATCTGTGTTCAATGTGCATTACGTTGTTCTGTTTGTCCGTGATTTTTTCGGGTTTCCAATTCGTTATAAATGAAGCCATGTTTCACATTGTTTAATCGTGTGTATTCTTATTGTCTCAAACATTTCTCGTTCGAATTTAGAACGAATCGAGAAACAGTGATTCTTGTTCTCTCTTCGTGTGTGTGTCTTACAAATGAATGCATCGCGGAAATGTAAGTAAAACCGAGCCTCAGTTAGTTTGCCGTTTGAATAAATGAAATTAGCGAATATCGACTCGTTTCGCTTTAATAAGTGAATCTAACGTCGAATTAGAATCGACAAAATGAATTGTCGTAATTCAATTAATGTGAACAGAATAACGTGAACTTTTTGCACGGAATCATGTTTTGCAGACTGCCAATTGTCTTTCTTTGCATCTGAACTTGTGTTTCCTTCGCAAAGTTATGTTTTCTTTGTGCATATTTGACTTCTGATTGTTTTCGAATCAGAAAAACTCGAACAGTAAATGTTTATTGAATATATTTGTATTCGCGTTCTTTTTATATTTCTTTGAAAACATTTCACAATTTTTGACTTTCGTTTGCAAACGGTGGCATATTTTGATATTTTCCTGTTTCTCTTTTTCATTCCTGTCTTTTTCGCAGTAACTTTATTTATTAAAAACTTTTTTGCTTTTACTTAGAACACAACATTGAACGTAATAGTTGACAGTCGAAACAGAGTTTAAGTGTCGCTAGCGAAAACGTCAAAAACGGTTGGCAAACTGTTCGAAATCGCTTTAACATAGCGACTGCAATAATGTTGAAGCCATTCGTTCAATTCTCGATTCCTGTCATATTTCGTAAAATACGTCAAATTGTGTTTATTCTATTCTAAACATGTGAACGATGAATGGCAACAACAATATATAAACCTCTTCCTTGTCTACTGCCGCACATTTTATTCAATTATCGATTTTTTGCATCTTTTTTCATTCCATTCTTTGCACATCGCATAATCACATTGTGTCTCTCAGAATTCCTTTTGCAAAAATTGTAAAACAATAAAACATTGAAAATGAGCTTGAAATCAAAATTAGATTTTTCAATTTCACGATTCGCCTGCAATTTTGGTTCCGTTTTGCTTTTTATTCTTTGAATGTGCTTTAAACGCACGAATTCACATTGAATCGTATCTTCAGAGGGAAATGAATAGAAAAATGTGTAATTAATATTGCTACATTTTACGCAAAGTTTCACTGACACTTCTAAGTTTTCTAATTAATGTCATTCGTTCAAGTCTTGTTGTTGCTGTTCAAATAGTACATAGAATGCAATGCAGAATGTACACAGAATGGCATCGAACCCGACATCACTCTCCATGAACTACGACAATAAAACGTCATTCGCGACACATTTTTGACACATATTTCACAAAAGTGTGCAAAACCATAAAATGTGTCTCCCTGCATATGCATTTAAAACTAGAAACATATGTAATCCATTATGACGCAAATTGTTACATTTGCTTACTTCGAGTTGCAATTATGTCTAATTTTAAAAGGTCTATTTTTGAGCGTGCACAAATTTTTAATTAAAGTTGCTTGAAAATAGTGCCAATAACATGATCGAGACTGATTTCAAATTTTAAAAACATATTAATTGAATGAGAAGCATATTGCATTGAAATGAGAAGCCTTTTAAATAATTTCAATGATTTCTCATTGAAATCCAATTGAAAATTTGGAAGAAAAATGAAGCCGTTGTAATGACGATCGCAGTATGAACACATATCAAACATATTTTTAATCCAATTTGCGCACATTTCATTATACATTTTGAAATTGGAAATCGAATTCAAACAATTTTCAAGCAAAATATGTGAAAAATGTAAATCATTATTGAGAAAAGTGCTTTCGGTTTCAGGCGACGAATTCAATTTAAAACTTGGAACTCTCAAAACTCAAAAATTCTCCTCAACGAATTTATATTTTCTTGTGAGACTTAGACGAGTGAATTGATCACGAATAGTTTACACACTTAGGCATAGACTCTTAGCTTACTGAAAATATTGACATTCATTCGATTTCCATAGGATTTCCTCCTTAACTGTGATTCCTGCTTGCGTTTCTATTTTGTAACAGTTTGTATCCGTTTATTCGAGTTTTCGGTCTACATTTCGCATTCAAATCAACCTGTTAATGTCTCAGTATTCATCATTAGTGAATGAAAATGTGCAATTGAACAGAACATCTGTCAATTTAATGATATGTTTTTGGGTGTTTTCATTTCGTCTCAACAATCAATTTGAATTATTGATGTGAAATGGTCAAAAATTATAAACACTTCTGTGACACGATTCGCTTGAATCTAATTTCTGTAAACAAACTTCTCATGGAAAACGAAATTGGATCAAACGTTTTGAAGCACAATTTGAAAGTGTAAGTTTTATCGTTGTAAACAATAACAATTTTAATTCAATATCGAATATGCGAATAGCATACGATTCGTGATATTTGATTTACTACTGAATCAACGAAATTAAAATTTTTAACGTTAAAGCGAAGCAAAAAACGTTTCCTTTTTTGTTAAAACTTGAATGAATACCATTCATTGTTTTGGTTACAAGCTAAACATGTGATTGAATGTAAATTAAATGTTTCGACGTTGTTTTAACCAATGTTCTGTTCGTGTTTTCTTTTGTTCCCTTTTGTTTGGCATTCATTCAAATTGCAACTTTTTTCCAAGCATAAAATGTGCTCGTAATTTCTAACCTTAACTTTTAGTGAGCAAAAAACGAGCTGAAAGTCGAATCTCGGAACTTGAAAAATGCAGAAAACACATTTTTCAATGCAGTTATGTAATGTTATTTCTATTTTTAATTCTCAACAGATCTGACAGTTATCGTCTTCAAATTTTACATGCTTTCGATCTCATAAAATAATGCATTCCATTCATTTGCTCTATTTTAATCGAACAATATAAAACAGTGATTTCTGAAAAATTAGAAATACGGATGTTTCTTGCTCTCGATAAGCATATGTATTGTTGTTGCACAATCGCATGTTAAATTATAATCTCAGACACAATAAATTAACATTCGCTTCAACATTTACATTTTTTCTTTCAAACATCGCCTAATGTCTGTCTGCACATTTGTATTCACTTGAATATGATTTATAGCAGTGTTATTAGAGATGATTTATTATATTATTTATGAATGTGATCACAACTTTAATTTATAATTCGCGATTGTTTGCGTTCTTATTATGCACCAAGAATACAATAAAATTGCGATACAATTCATGCAATGAAAGCATCGATGAAAAGTTACGTTTTTGTTACAACTTTTATAATAATACAGTCAACTTTTAATGTTTTTTATTGTTATTGCGTCTCCTGAATCGAGTTCAATTGTATTCAATTTGTTTTGCTTCACTATTCACTGATCTTTTCAAATTGTGATTAAAGAGTTTCGTTTTGATAACTCTTTACATGTTCAATGCACATATATTGTTTTTTAAAGTAAAATTTTTGGTCATCGACATCACAAAAAGAACAATTTCTCTTTTTCAGTAAGATGAGTACTTTAATGGATTCACAATTTTTTACGAGGTCATAAATTTGCATCCATCTCCGTTTCAAACGATGCATGGTCGTTTTTGCCGAGATTAATGCTTTTTATATCCAAGAATATCACATTGAGACGGTTGATTACACATTATTCGTATTACGACACACTGTACGCACTTCACTGCTGTGTTCCCATTCGAACACCAATTCGTATCAGAAACATTATATTTAAGGTGTGCTTATGACGATAAATGAAACACAGTTTCCAAAGAAATGATATTTACTTGTATTCCGAGCAATTAAGATATGAACGTTTGTATTTAACTTCGCCTCGGTTTACGTTACATTTGACGCTATTAATGTTCGTCTCAAATACTTAAACAATAATTTACGTCCAATGATCTCTTATTTCTTATTTTTAGTACAAATATTCTTTGTTTAACGCACTTTTGTTTTCTGTATCTTTGTATGAATAACATGTACATTCAAGAGATTAATTCTGTGAATTACGTCAAGAAATGTTATAACTTTGTTAACTGTGTCGTTTTTTGTGTTATTAAGAAGTTTTAACAATGAGTGAAGTAATATATGTTTTTGTCCATGTTCACTGAGCGGAATAAAAATGCACTGAAAGTTTGACTAGTGCACATAGTTTACAAATCAATTGTTCGTTGTTTATAAAAAGTCTAGAATCTGGATTCTGAATAATTGTGATTAAGTGACTTCTGAATATATTGTGATGTGAAAAGAAGAGGTTTAGAAGTGATTATGTGACTTTCAAATGATTTTCAACATTGCGCAGGAATGAATTAATGCGATGCAATGTAAATAGTGATACAAATGGAAGAAAGAACGGCAAATCGGTGTTTATTGAACAAACGATTGAATAATTAACGACAGTAATTAAAAGCTGCAAAGAAGTGTGCACTTTATCTATCTTGAAAAGCAAAGGTCATTGAAAATCGATTGGAAAAGTGAAACTAAACAGCATTCAATTCGCATCCAATTCCACATGGCATTTGACGTATTTAATGAACGTTTTTATTATTATGTTTGCCGTGTTTGTCTTCAAAACGATCGACGATTTACGATATTTAAGAAAAAGTAAAGTTTAACCGAAAAAATACGATCGAAATATTTCGCTTGCGTTACGTAACCGAATAAATTTACTAAACCTTTACTCGCAACAAAGCTATTGTTACGCATTATTTGCCTTTTGTGAGTAACTATTTGACGATCACATTTCTCGGCGACATTCTTCGTCTGTCGCATTGTCATTAAAATGAGAGTCAGTTTTCTCTGACAAACAATTACAGCCTGTGATTACATGTGTAACTTAACCACCGTCTCAATATTTATTCGAACGAATGCATTTCACTGTCGATACAAATGTCTAGTATATTCGAGTGAAACGAGTGATTTCGTCTCGAATGACTGCAATCGCAGCAATTATTCACATCCATTGCAAATAGCGCAACTCAATTTTATTTCATCGAAACCTTTTTCCGAGAAAAGTCGAATTCATATTTTTTGATATGCAATATATATTCGATATATGTATTACAACATACGTCGCAGAATATTTTCAACATTTTTGATTTTCCAAGAAAAGTGCGCTCAAACTTTTCATTTTGCATTTCACTTAAATCGCACTGCGACTGTAGTAGCTAACTTTGCATTTCTGTTCTTTCGTTTTTGAAAATTGAAAACAAAAAGAGATACACTTTTACCCTTCTGTTTGATTGTATCAATGAGAGTGACACTTTCTGCGAGTTACGATTTATTGATGCTTTTCATGCAATTTCTCTTTTTCGGAGATTTTTCTGTCAGTATTCGAAATCACGACAAAAGTGACTTCGCTTCACTTTCGCATTGTCTGAAAAATTCAATTTCACGTTCACTTTTCAGCTGCTGATGCAAATCGTGAAAATCGAGTGATTCTATTCAATTCTCAATTCATGGTGAAATTAAAATGTGATTACTCAATTACCTTGCACTTCGATTTTGATTTTAAAAATTCCGTCAATGAATACATTTCGCCAACACTTGTTTTTTCCCTTATCAGACTCATTGTGTGTCACAACGACTTTCACCTCCACATGAGCAACCTTTCATAATTACACCATTCATTTCATTTGAATATGAAATATTACAACAAAATTACGTATTTCACAATTCACGATTGCATGTTTCTTAAGCATCTTCAATTAAATGTAAATTTCGCAATCTTTGCTTTGTAACATAGTTTGTTTTAAAACTAAAAACAGTTTTTAGTCGAGATTTCCTTCTATTTTATGACGTCTGATTATTTAACGAATAATTTACGTGACACTTTTAACTGTAAAAAAGTATTGTTTAGTTAATTCGTAATTAGAGTTTGTTCATTGTACTGCAAAAGTGAAAGCGATTTCTTCGAAATTGCAAACAAACAAAAACCATGTTTATTAATAAGACATCGATAAAGATGTTTGTGTAATTAATTATTAATAATCATTATTGATTATTATAAATTATTAGCTTTTAATGAAATGAAAACATATGTAAATAGACATGAAATGACGTCGTGTTTACAAATTGATAACGAGCTAAAAAAGGAATTAAATTTTCAATTATTTTTAATTCGTTGACCCTTTTAATAAATTTTCAACTAAAAATAAAACAAAAAATAATAAATTAATTTCGAAGCGTAAACTTTCCCGTAACACTTTACTTTCAATTTTCCGTGATTATTAAATTTCATTTTCAATTACATTGGCCGTCATGTGTTTACTTCTTTACTCGCTTATTTCTCAACTGATTTTCAATTCTCAAGGATTTCAAGTTGAGTTATGAATAATAATGACAGTCGCTCAAATCTCTGCT